>PVIU01000296.1:0-32790 GCA_004026605.1 Ondatra zibethicus | reverse complement strand
CAAGCTCTTGTCACCAAGCCTGGTGATGTGAGTTCAGTACCCACAACCCATATGGTGAGAGAGAGAGAACCAACTTCCTCCTACCTATTTTCCTCTGACATGTGTGTGCCGCAAACACACAACACTCATGTATGCAAATAAAATTAATGTATTTTTAAAATTATAAAAGTAAGACTATGATAACAGGTAATATTGGGGAGTCTCAAAAGCTTTCTGTCAGCACCAGACACCAATGATGCTATTTGCCCTGCAAAATGTAGAACCTCCTGTAAGGAAGAAGATTTCAATCTTTCTTGAGAGATGAAAGTATCAGGTCTATTCTCCTATTTCTGTGTGTTCTTCTCCTTTTATACCCAGTCTCCTCTTCTCGTGAGCCCTTCAGGACCCCTCACTACCTGAAAAGTCAACTGGTTTTCCAATACTGCCTTGCTTTAGCATCATACAAAGCCATTCTGCTAAATACGAATTTGCCTGTCTATGTAGTACTATGTTAGGAATGGGGCTGCACCACCTAAAAGCTACCCCTGCGTAGAGATGAATAGATTGATGGGAACAAAGTGGCAACTGTGGAATTTCACAGAACCAAAAGACAGATGGCCTAGGCCTTGGCCCCTTCTTAGAATCCTAGGACCTGCCTTCCTAGTATGAAATCAGAATTCTTCCCTAGAAGTACCAAGGCCATTTGTTAATCAATAAAATATTGCAGGTTGGTTCCAGCAGAGTTTGTTCAGACTGGAGCTCTTAGCTTCAAGGTTGTTGATATGCCAGGCAGCTACCTCTCACTCTCTGAGTATGCAGGTCAGATAATAAAGGCATGCAACTGTCCAAATGTTTTGTATTGCACATCTCCAGAACATGTAGCTCTTACAGAATCTCCCTACTGTGCTGGATGCTGTTATGAAAATAATCGCCTTGTTTAACGTCTTCATCATTTTGTCAGAAGTCATGGGAGCATTCTGGTCAATAAGAATGAGTGTTAGGAATCTTGCATTCTGGTAGGCACAGAGATGGTGCCTTAGGACATTGATCAATTTTGTCCTGCTCGGAGGGGGTTAACTGCTTTCCAGAGTTCTCCAAGGTTCTCTAATCTCATCGTAGACAAGTGGAGCTCTGCCTTGGTTTACAATAGAGGTCACAGGCAGGGCAATGCTTAGACAGGGACCGATGGAATTATGCTGTGTTGTCAACATTAAATACCACTGGCTTGTGAGAGGTGATGACGACACCAGGGTCCTTTGACTCCTTGAAGACATCTTGAAATAGAAGTCTCCGCATAGTATGCTGGACTCGTAAACTGTGCCGCGGAACCCTCTTCTGCTTCTATCATTTATGTGTCGTGACTGAGAGTTGCTTTAAGGGATTTGTTCAAGAGTGAAGAACTGTTTCTTGGGAAGAGAAGACAGACAAGACATTGATCGCTGTTGTCAAAGTCACTCACAGCTCACTCTGCAAGGTGACTTGGTGGCATCTCTTTTAGGGAAAAGTTGCCAGAGGCCCTGAAAGTGATCTGCCTGTTTTCTTCTCACACTGACTGACTGGCAGGGAGGTGATGGTTTCCCCGCAATTACTAAATCTTTGGGGAAGGCTTGCTAATAGTGACATTCATCCATGTATCTAAGAGAATTTGGACTAAGGAAAATGGATTTAGTAGCTAACTTGGAAATTTAATACTCCTTGTCAAGTTTCTAAGTCACAGATACGTGTTTACTTTTTTCTCTAATGACACCCTCTGGTCACTACTTTTTAACATTCACGGATAATATAAAGTCGACTCATTTCAATCATACCTACTGGTTGGTGTGTCTACATGTCTAGGGTGTGATACAGTTTTCAGGAGCTGCGTGTGGCCGTGCTATTTAATCTGGGCTATATTTAAGAGCAAAATTTCAAGGGAGTGTCTCTCACACCAATAGTGAGAGAAAGTCTGGGTGAAGCAAGCTCTGTCGCAAAGGGCAAGTGTCACACAGCAGGAAGTGCTGGCCACCCTTCCCAGCCCTGCCTCAGCCAGCCCGTCACCTCTCTGTCAGCACATACCACCACACTGAAGAAATGCCCTCATCCAGCCACAAGTGCCTCTTGCAGCTTGGAGGGCCCTCCCGTCCCAGGGTCCTGTCCTAGCTCTGACGTTCAACTGTTCCTGTGGATCTTGGCACCCTCTTTACAAATGGCTTTTGTTTGGGATCCACTGGGAGTCACAGTGGCAGGACCATCTCCAAGAACTAGAACAAGATTGCGTTTCTCAAAGTCCTACAGGTATGAAAGTTTCCTTTTGGTAGCAGGGGAATTATTTTCATCTGCTGTGGGTCCCTTGCAAGTAAACTCTGTGGGTCCTTAATTCGCGAGGCAGGTTTAATTGTCAGCGTTTGAAATAGGAGCTGACTTAATGTAAACATTCGAAATAGTCAGCGGTGTGTGGCGTGTGGGAACCTCCTGAAGCTGAAGGAAATTGCCTCACTCTCAGAGCTCATTCTGAGAGTTGAGAGGTTAACTTGGCCAAGCATCCCAGTCACAGTACTCAGATCGAGAATAAAGCAAATGTGTTCACTTGCCTAATCAATTGCTATTGTTGAAAAATCTCCTTGCTTAACTGTAAGATAATTCTCTAACTACCAAGAATGATGTCTGAGTTAATGAAATCAGCAAACAACAGCTACAAAACCACAGAAGTATGAGTTACAGGTTAGAACCCACATTGAGAAGCTGAAATTAAGTCTACAGTCCACATGGAAACTCGCTTTAAAACTTGTCCCGCAGAATGAGACAACATAAATTCCACATTAGTGCTTTATATAATCCCTGTATTTCTAATGCTTCCCTTGGAAACCATAGGAAAACTCTCAATCACATGCCTGCTACAAATTGTCAACGGTGTTCTCCAGCAAAGCTTAGTTAATTTTAACCAAATACCTGGCTGTAACCCTGGAAGCAATTGCAGCAACAGCAAACAAAAGTGAAATTGTTTGCACAATCTTAAGAATGAGTCTTTGTTATTTAGGTCAGCCACAACAAATTTAGAAAGTGCCAAGCTTATATAGAAGTATCTACTATTTTTTAGTTAAATCACCCTCTAAAATTACAGAGAACACATTTTAAGTTTGGATTAAAATATTAATGACTTATTTGCTTAAAACCAGAAAGGAAAAAAAATTTTACTGTCAAATAAATTGCATTTCCCCTAGTATTAATTCTTATGTAAAAAGTCAGAACATATACAATAGGATAATCTTGACATTATTTAAGAATAGAATATTTCTGAATCATAAGAAAGGAAAATTTTGTCCTAGAATTTTTTTTGGATGAACTATGAAAATTGGGAAAATCAAATTACAAAGACCTAATATCTTTGTCTGTAGGCAAACACTAACAAGGGATAAAGGGGCTCTTTTACTAACTTCCGTAAAAAAAAACCAGCAAGCATTGCCTTAATGGTGTTAATCTATGAAGACATTTGGTTGAATGTTAGAAATCATGTGCCTTTGAAAACTTTGCGTCAAGGAATATATGTGGTTTGCTTGCTTATCTTTGGCATCCTACACCTGGCTATGTGTCATCACAGGCTCAGAACTTATTATCAGAGTCTTAAATATTGTTGCACATGTGTCCAAGATTTCTAGGTTTCTCTCACCTTTCAGGTCTGAAAGCAAGCTCTGTAGTCTTCCTGCCGAGTAGACAGAATGAGAGGAAGCTGTGACTCAGGGAGCTGAAGATTCTGAGATCCCTTCAAAAATGCAGCGTTGAAGTTGTGCTTGATTTACAAATAATTTATGCAATGTGCCCCCCTTTGTTTTCTATCAAAAACAGGCATTTCTTTGGCCAAGCTCTGGTTCTTTCCAAATCCGTATAAGTGAAGAAGGAGTCTCCATTATTGGTGTCCCACACTTTAATTTTTGCATGCTTTTTTTTTTGTGATGAATTGAAAGGTTGACGATAGTATCTCTGATAGCCTTCAAGGGCCAGTCCCTCTGGGAAACCTGAGCAACTTCATCACTTCTTCATTTCCTCTTGATTTGAAGCAATTCCTTGCATTATGGGGAATTGAACTTTTGTATGCGCTGTGTTCATTGTTGTGGGACCTACATTGTCTTCCCAGCTGGAATGCAAAACCCTTTGGAGTCAGAGACTTCCTTAGGACATCGCTGGCTACTGTCTGTAACCTACTCTTAATGCTTACGCCTTTCACAACTCAAATTGAGTGGAAGGCCAAGGAGACAGGAATGCAGTTGACTACCCCCAGAGACCCAGAGACATCTCAGCTCTCTAAAAGATTATGTTTGCAGTCACAGTGATACAAGATAATGAAAAAATCATGCCTATCATGTATTTTTACATTTGAAGCAGACTGTACACTATAAGTCATTATATATATGCATATATATATATAAAACTGTAGATGCACACAGACACACACACAAGCACATATATGTATATATAGTTGCATGCCACAGTTAGCTTCTGACTACCATCTAACATTCTTGGGAGACAAAGCAATAAACCGCTTATTGAAAACATCCAAAACTTACTTTAATTTTAAAACACTTTACAGACTTTCTCATTTTCTTTTTAATATACAATATCTTTTAAAACATGACAAAAATAAGCTGCTCTTGGACTTTAAGAGGTGTTAGATATGAGTCCACTATTTAAGCAACTGAAGGACCTGGCCATTAGCCAGTATTTCGTCATTTGATTTCTACAATGTAAGATTGTTTTTCTGGGGCACAATATTTATATATTTATATATTCTGTAATAATTCTCAAATGTGCCTAGTATGGTGTCACCGTTTTCTTTGACTGTCAAATGGATAGTGACACATGATGCCGGTGGCTCACAGAGCATTAAACTCTGCATTTCTGTGGCTAAGTTTCCACTCCACAGTGGTGTGTGTGCTCAAAGAGAGGCAGATCTGTGAGACACAAAACTCAGCTCTTGGATGTGATTTGTCCAAGGGATGGAAAAGCATGTGGTGAGTATGGCGGCCCTTGAGAAAGAAACTCTTTATTATACAGTGTTCAAAATAGACTGGAAATTCGATTTTCAATAGTGACAAGTCTTTTGTGAGCAACATATATTTGGGGAAAAGAAAAAAATAATTATATATAGCTATTTTGTTGTTTATTTCAAGACAGGGTTTCTCTCCATAGTAGTCCTGATTGTCCTGGAACTCACTTTGTAGACCAGCTGGCCTCAAACTCGCAGAGATCCGTCTGTCTCTGCCTTCCAAGTACTTGGATTAATGGCGTGCGCCACCACCACCAGGCTTTATATCTAGCTTTTTAAAGTAAGTTTGATTCCAGACAAAAAGAGAAAGTGATGTGAAGCCTCAGCAGCTAAAGCTAAAGGATTTCTACCCTGAAAACCACAGGGAAGGAGAGACAGCTAAAATATGTCTCTACACACACACACACACACACACACACACACACACCACATAAATAGATAAATGTAATAAAAACAGGCTTTTAATAGGGAAAGACAGAAAGACAGTGGGGAAGGGGAAAGGCAGGCAGGGGCACAGGAGTGGAAAAGAAGGAAGGGAAGGAGCACGGGAGGGGAGCATGGGAGGAGATTACATAATAAGGACCTTTCCTCTGTGGATTCCGAATGCAGTGCCAACAGTGTTTAAAGCCATAGAATCACTGTCAGCAGCAGGGAGCTGCTTGCGAAGGTAACTTCTGTTTCTAAAGACATGCACTGACTGCCTCCCCTAGACTGGGACCCACTCATTTAAGGCCAGTCTCTCTGGAGCAGCCTCTCACATCTGTTTTGGAGAAGAAAGAATATGTTAGATTGGTGAAAGTGGTGTGACTGATTTATTTTAGGTATTTACAACTAGCATCATTTTTTATTTTTTTAAAAGAAAACAAATTATCTTTTTTTCATTTTACATACCAATCCCAGGTCCCACTCCCTCCCCTCCTCCCATTCCCTCCACCTACCCCCATCTACTCCTCAGAGAGGTTACGGCACATTGCTTTGGGGAAGGACCAAGGCTCTCCCTACTATATCTAGGCTGAGCAAGGTATCCATCCAAAGAGAATAGGTTCAAAAAAGCCAGTACAAGCAGCAGAGACAAACCCTGGTTCCACTGCCAGTGGCCCCAGAGTCTGCCACAGCCATGCAACTGTCACCCACATTCAGAGGGACTAGTTTGGACCTATGCTGTTTCCTTTCCTGTCAAGCCGGAGTTGGTGAGCTCGCATTAGCTCAGGTAGACTGTTTCAGTGGGTGTCCCCATCATGGTCTTGACCTCTTTGCTCATATTCTCACTCCTCCTGCTCTTTAACTGGACTTTGGGAGCTCTACCCAGTGCTCCGCTGTGGGTCTCTGCTTCTGTTTCCATCAGTTGCTAGATGAAGGTTCTATGATGATATTTAAGATATTCATCAGTCTGACTACAGGGCAAGGCCAGTTTGGGCATTCTCTCCTCTGTTGCTTAGGGTCTTAGCTGGGGTCATCCTTGTGGATTCCTGGGAATTTCTCTAGTGCCAGGTTTCTTGCTAGCCCCATAATGGCTCCCTCAATCAAAATATCTCTTTCCTTGCTCTCATTCCTGTCTTTCCTCCATCTTGACTATTCCATTTCCTCAAGTTCTTCTCCCCATTCCCTTTCTCCCCTCATCTTCCCCTTCTGCCCTCCCTACTCCCCCTACCCCCTTGCTCCCAATTTTTTCAGGTGATCTTGTCTATTTCTCCTTTCCAGGTGGATCTATGTGTTTTTCTTAGGGTTCACCTTGTAACTTAGCTTCTCTAGGATCATGAACTATAGACTCAATATCCTTTGTTTTACAGCTAGTAGCCACACAGGTGTCTGCAGAAAATGCCTTCCGACTTTCCTTCCCCCTATACTGATAGGGGTTGTGAGGTACTCAGCAAAACTGAAATTCTCAGAAAATAGGGTGAACTCAATTTTGCCAATTGTTTCAACAGTTTTTACTTTCCCAGAGTTTTAGCAGAATTGCCAAGGCAGTTAAACACATTGAGTGTACTGGAGCCCTGTCGCAGGACGAGTAAGTAAAAATCTCACCACCACACAGTGACACAGAGTGCTATGCATGGCCTGGAACATGGGGTCTTGTGTTATGAAAAGAAAAATTAATATCTGCTCAAGCAAGAAAACTTTAATATCTGAAGGCATCCCCCTTGGACTCTGAAAAGTGGGTGCCAATCTGTCTCTTTGAACTGTGGGTTTTTCACTGCAGCAGGTGTGAGGTTCGTAGGGAAATGCATGGTCTGTGGCTACTCTTTGCCTCTTACAATACCCAAGAAATAGACAGGAATCCGTGATTATGGAATCAAAGTTGCCAGCGTCTGCCTGGAAACACTGGCTCAATCCCTTCTCTTAGGAAGGGGTGGCCAGCAGCCAATCAGGAGATCTGGAACACTGCTTTTCATAGCTTTTTCAAGGAGAAGCTACCATGTGGCTTTTTTTAGTTCTGAGAACTTCTCAGGTTGTTTCTATTGTTTCTAGTGATCCCTGACTCATCTCATTTTATTCCTTAGAGTTAAGTGAAGGGAATGGGTAAAATTGCTTTCAAATAGTAGAGGAAAAAGAGGGGATTTGGAAACCAAGAACTTGCATAGAGGAGAGTCAGGAAGTCAGGACCAAGAATAACAGGAGCTCAGCAGAGTGTGGTGGTGCAGGACTTTAATTCCCGCACTCGGGAGGCAGAGGCAGGAAAATCTGTGAGTTCGAAGTCAGCCTGGTCTACAGAGCTTGTTCCAGAACAGTCAGGGCTACACAGGAAACTCTGTCTTGGGGTTGGGGGAGAAGAATAAGAGCTCATTTATAGCAGGTGCTTAACCCATTCCCGGAGGTATACACTACATACGTAGTATACGTATATATACATAGACCTACAAAAGAGCCTCAAGCAATGGATTCATGATCACCTTGCTTTTATGAATGAAGCAACACAGTTCGTAAAAGCTTGCCTAAGGATGAACTCTGGCACACCATCCTAAAACTTGGACACCTGAGAGGAAAAGGAGAGAAAAAAGGAGAAAAAGGGGGGGGGAGACAAAGGGAGAGAAGAAAGAAGGGAGGGAAGAAGGAACAGAGGGAGGGAGGGAGAGAATGACACTGTGATTTTATGTGATCTGTTTCCTCCCTGAGGGTTTTTTCTCTTCCCTTCTTGGACTTTCATCTGACATTTTCATCTAACAAAAACCTCTAGTCATATTGTAAAATTTTATTGCAAAAATGTTGCTCCTTGGCCAGCTGCTCAAAGATCAAGAGGCCAGTTAGAGACTAGCATCATCATCTATGGCATGCGTATCCTGGTCATTAAACTAGTCTTCTTATTGGACCTTAAATTGTGAGTATATTTACTAAGCTGACAATAAAAACTCAATCACCCATGGTTAACATTTATACCTAATAAAAAATTTCAGTATTATCCGTCACTGACATTATGGCGAGGCATAGTACAGACTAGGTGACTTTGGTTGGGCTTTTGAGCCAAACACCAGGCTTAAATGCCGGCTCTGTTGATTTCTCAGTTGGGCAGTTCTCTTGGTCTCCAGAAACCAATGCCACATCTATAAATGGAAAATGAAAACACCTACTTTATAAGGCCGTTGTGCAGATTGAGCGAAAATATGTGCACAGAGACAGGCCTCCCTGCCACCTCTTTTATAGCATTTTCCTACACGTCCCTTGTCACTTCATGAATTTTGTCATGTCCCTCCTCAAATATGTTTAGAGACTAGATGCCATTCCTGAGACCACTTCTGGTCCCAGAATCGTATAACACAGCTGACTTAGAGACAGTGTACTTACAGGCACTTTGCACATGCATACAAGTTTACCTTGGAAGTCACAGAAGTTGGCTGGTACTAAAGCCGTAACGCTGAAGTTCAGATTTCCACATCATTACTTACGGACAGCTATTTGACATTAGAAAATTTGCTTAACTCCATGTGCCTTGGTTTCCTCCTCTTTAAAGCAGAGTGCAGTGTGGACTGTGTTGGCTGTGTAGTTCCCCTTCCCTTACATAAACAGCCCTAAGGTGAATGCTAACTATTATTAACTCTAGGACATATATTCTGCACAGCAAAGACTTTTTTCTTGTTTGTCCTTCTTGTGTATTCCACTCTTTGGGGGTGGGCAGGGGCTTTTGGCATGCCGTCAATGTTTGGTATATGCCCTGAGTTAATAAAACTGGTAGGAAATATTTTCAGCCCTCTGCTAAGCGTGGGGCACTCTGATTCTCTCTTTTGCCTTTATGGTAGAGAAGGGTTGGTGATGATGGGACCTGACTGTTCTCTTGGATAGATTAAGAACCCATAAGCTGTGTCCTATAAAAAAAAAACCTCTGTCCCGTGTGTCAGCCCCATTCAATCCAAAAGCATTTAACTCGGCACCTTCAGTCAGACAGCCAGGGCAGATACTTGGAGCTCACATGATAGTGCTGTGTAGCCTAGTTATTAAGAAGTAGTGAATGTTGAATATATATTGTCATTTTAGTACATTTTATTTGACTTTAACTTGCTGGGTTTTTGTTTTGTTTTCGTTTTGTGAGACAGGCTTTCTCTGAGATACCCTAGCTGTCCTGGAACTCTCTCTGTAGACCAGGCTGGCCTCAAACTCACAGAGATCCACCTGCCTCTGCCTCCCAAATGCTGGGATTAAAGTTGTGCCAACCACTTTCTGTAATTTTTAATAGTTTCTGATCATACTAACTAATAAATATTACTAAAACTTAATGGCTCTCAGCAACTATGATGGCCGTTTCAGCACACCTTTATGTCTGATACATAATTAACCCTTGGAAACATTCACCTTAATACAATAGTGCTGTAGTAAGGGGTTAAAATGGATGAAGTCTTTAAAGAAAATGAACATATTAACAATAAAGAAAGAAACAGAATAGAGATATGAGGTTTTGCTTGGGAAAGTCATTAAGCCTTCATCAAGAAAGTGATCATTTATTTTACTATCAATCAAAACATCCATTCCATATATCCATGAATATATTTGAAGTCCCTGGCATCTAACCTGTGACTCAGAATTAATTATACCAGGACAATGGAACCGTGTGGAAACCAACCTCATTACTGACTTTGTAATGCAGCCTAATGATCAGGCTGCAGCCTAATGAATGAATATGCCTTTGCTTTTCCATCACTATGAAAATGCAAGAAGGAAAGGGAGAAGAACAAAGGAAGAGGAGGTGGGAAGAGGGACAGCTTCCTACGTGCTTTCTGCTCCTTTGTTTCTTGTAACTTTCTGAAAGGTTTGTGTGTGGAAATATTGAAGTGAAAAACTTGTAAGTTAAAATTTAACAGCAGTAGTAGAGCCTATAGTGTTAGAGGTTGGGACTTGCTAGGTCTTTCTGCACATTTTTCTGCAAAACATAGATGTCAGTGTAAAAGCAATGAAGTAATGAATCCTCCATTTTCTAAAGTAATCATGCAAGTCAGGTAGGGCCATAGGTCCCTTTAATCCAAGCACTTGGGAGGCAGAGGCAGTCAGATCTCTATGAGTTCCATGCCACCCTACTCTGCACAGGATTGTGTAGTGACTCTCTGCACCAAGAAAAAAGGGGGAGAAGGAGTAATCATACAAGTTTTAAATCTTATATTAGAAGGAAGCTGGCCAGAGCAAACTTCTCTAACACATACATTTTCAGCCTGGAGCCTATAAATATTATCTTCTTAAGGCTTGTCACTTGATCCCTTTTGGCAATTATCTTGTCTTTAATTGATTTGTGGATTAGCCACTGAACATTGCTATGCTTAAAGAATGCTGTGGTGTGGTCTGTTTATGTAGGGAAGCAAAATAGATTGACTGAGTGGAGAAGCTTAAGTCTATAAAATATTCTTGGTTTGAGGCACTTTTTTCTTTTTGCATACTAGCGTTGTTTAGAAAGAAGATGAAAAATTAACTGAACCTGATCCATGCTTTCATCCAAAGGGAAGATTTATGCACTGCTGAGCAGGCACATTAACTTGGTGATGTGAGTGGTCACTTTAGGAGAGAGGAAAACATACCAGAAGACAAAGATGCCTGCCTGCCATCTCTGGGGAGACCTGACACAAAGCCCTCATCGGCTGTTTGCAGGAAAGGCGCCTGCTCTGATCTCGGCACTGCGGGATGGAAATATCTCCTTACTCATACTCAGAGAACAGCTTTGTCTCATGTCTCACTGACAGTCCTTGGAAAATGATGAGATGGTTCCCCCCATAACTTTGCTTCTTTGTTCCTTGCTAAAACATTTGAGATGCCTGTTGACCACGGGTGGTAGAGAGATTGTCAGGGAACCTAACTCTAGTAGAATCGCTTATGGCCTTTGGTTCCCCTTATGAGGAGAACAAGGGACCTTGTATAACTGCTGGGCTCTGTGCTGATGCATGGGGAAAAGCAGCACACAGTTTCTCTGACCAAAGCAAATCTGTGTGGACTGAAACAACCTGAGCATCAGGGAGGTGCACCTTGCAGAAATACTGAGAAAGCAATAGGGGAAATGACTGGTTAGGAAAGGAGAGTTTTCAAAGGCTTAATGTTTATATTCATTCTGACTTTTCTTTTTATAAAGCATTTTGCCTACTAAGTTTTGTGACCCTTCACTATCTATGACATGTGACTGTGCCACTCTTGAGAAAAACATACAAGTCTTTGTTCACACACACACAAGCAGCACAACATCCTAATCTAGACCAAATGACATCTGCTCCCAAGGATGCCTTCTCAGGATCTACTCTAGCCACTAAGAAGATAGCTGCTACCCCGACTTCCTAATAACATTAGTACCTGAAGGCCGGGGAGATGGCTCAGCACGTAACTCATAAGCATGAGAACCAGAGTTTCAATCCTGAGCTACCAAGTACAATGTTGGGCACGGGTGTGCTCGCCTACACACTGGAGGGGTCATGGTGAATGGAGACAGGAAGTACCTGAGGCTCCCTAGCCAGCCAGTGTAGGCAAAACTGAGAGCTCCAGACTTGGGGAAGGCCCTGTCTCCAAAACTAAGGGATTGAGGAAGACATCCTGTGTCTCTTGCCTCCATGTGTGCATGCATACATGTACACATACACACAGAGACACACATGTGCACACATACACACAAACACACTTAAAATGAATTCTACATTAACACAATTATATAACCACAACAAACCTTGAGGGTTTGGACCTTTTCTCATCAATTTTATATTCATGAGTTTCTTCCACCTTGCTTTGCATGGCTGTAAGTATTCCATCAAAACAGCTAAAAACAATTTGCTTATCCATCCTATTATTAATAAATATTTGTGCATTCCATATTGAAGCCCATGACTGAACCTGCACCAAATAATTGAGAACAGATATGCTGGCAGTTTGTGTAGGTTTGTGTACATATACAGAAATAGAGTATATTCTGGAGGATAGAATTTCTCACTTGCAGGTCTTACATGTATTTCTTGATACTGACAAACAAGATTACAAAGTACTGCAACTTTTTTATAGTCAAAGTTGTATTCTGGTTTTCTATACACTCAACAAAGTATAGTCTATATGGGTTTTCAGTGTCAGTGTGAGCATTTTAATGAATGATGCTATTATGTTTTCAATTTATAGAGCTAAGTGTTCTCATATTTGTCCAGGAACAGCATGGGTAACAGTGATCCATTTATACTTTATGTCTCCTCATAATGAATAGTGCATTATTGATGAAAAATGACTATATTGAAAAGACTTGGCTGGCTATACAAAAGCAGGATTTTCCCTCTCTTTGGTCCATACTCAGTGCTGTCCTACTTTCATTTCTGTTGCTATGATAATAGACTCCAACCGAAAAAAAATAAATCATCTAAAGGAGAAATGGTTTATTTTGGCTTATAATTCCAGCTTGTCATCCATCAGTGTGAGAGAGGTCAAGGCATGAACTCAAACAGCTAGTTACATCCCATCCAAGGGCAAAGAGTACAAATACATGCGTGCCTACTCATGCTCAACGTTCTCTCTGTGCTTAGGATTCCCAGGATCCCAAGGCCAGAGAACAGTGCCACCCACAGTAGACAGGGTTGTCTCATGTCCATCAATGCAATTGTGACAGTTCCCACCAGACATGGCCACTGGCCCACCTGAGCTTTACAGTCCCTCATTGAGACTCTCTTCCGTATGACTCAGATTATGTCAGGCTGACTAAAACTAACCATTACACTCAGTTTCAGTATAGAATAACATTTTTACATTGTGTCCAGATTAATTTCCTAATCTAGCAAGAATCCTAATTAGCAAGAATAGTGAAATAGTTCGTTTTATTTTTATAAGTTTTGCCTCTGACTTTAAGTTCTAACTGTAAAAACCCATAGCCAGGTTAAGTCAGGATTTTACTTTCTTCTTGAAAAAGTTGCTTTAGACTTGATCTAAACCACCTCAACCCATTTTGACACATCAGCGAATATATGATTAATGTGTTATGGGACTATAAATATGTGTTACCTTTCCAAATATTTTTATCCGTGTGTGCAAAGCAGCTTTTTCCTTTATACTCTTTTCCCTTTCATTTTTTGATATTGTCATTATTATTTTTCAATATCAAGATTTTGTTGCTACATCACCCTCCTTTCTATGTCATTTCCTCTCCAGTTCATCATAACCCCACCAACGGTCCCAGTCTGGCTTCTGGCGTTATCAATCAAGTAAAGCATGGTGACCCAGGCTCAGTTTATACCATACCAAATGTGACCATCAATTTCTAATAGATGTCTGCAGATGTCTGATTGTAGCATGGGTTGTTATTCTGGGTCCTGTTTCTTGATGCTTTCAGAGTCTAGTCCTAATTCTAGCTGAGTGTGGTGATGTACACCTGTAATTCCAGCTCTTGTGGGTAGAGACAGTGAAGTAGGGGGTGGAGACTCAAAGCCGACAATGAGCCACATAGAAAGACTCAATGCCAACAGTAGCAAATGTAGGCCTGTGGCCTTCCGATTCATGGTATATTGTGGAATAAACAGCAACATCAAGGCAACATAAATGTATCCTAGAGGTTTAATCACACAAAGTAATATATATTACTATTAACACACTGATTATTCGAAACATTCATCTTTTAAGTTTGTGATTTCTACCGGAGTAGCAAATTAGAAATTAGATAGTAATTCTTCACATTATCGCTTAATTTCTACCTTGGGAGGATGCCTGAGTTGTGTTCTCGCATTTGATTTATTCCTTCAGACTGTTCACAAATGAGGTTTTCCTAAAAAGGTAATCTTCATGATCAATATTCCTTGGTGTCTAATTTTCTGGATTTAGTTCTAAGTCCTGTTCATTCTTTCTGGTCACTCAAATTATTTCTAGTATTTTGCAAATAGTGGTCTCAACAGCTAATGGTTTCCTCAGTGACAATTATGATACGGCAAATTAAAATCTGCAGCATTGATCTTATTTATTTGTTTGCTTGTTTTTTTAACTATTAGACAGGTTCTCACTATGTAATCCCCCTGCCTCAGCCTCCAAAGTGCTGGAGTTACAGGCCTGGGCTATCCCAACAGCTTCACAGGGCTTAATATCTAAGTTATGATCCAGCCATATAACAGCTTAATATCTAAGTTGTTTAGCAAAATAAAGAACAGCAGAATTGACTCATTCTTGTCTCTTATTCCCCTTAGTCTTACTATTACCCTAGCTGGAGCACAGGATGAGGGGATTCCAAACATCTTCATTTGAAAGAAAGGAGGAAAACAGAGAGGAAGCTCCTCTCCTCAGACCCTTAGCCTTGTATTCACTGAGTGACTGGTGTGGTCACTTGACACAGTGGACTTAGACCTTCAGAAACTAAATCTGAGACCGTAGAGAGTGATGTGACCAACAGCCAATCAAAACATTAGAAAACAGAGTAAGCAAACAGGCGAGACCTGGTCTTTTCAGGCTGTAGTTCCACTTTAGGAAGACTTTTCCTTTCTTCTTTTTAAATCATTTAATGTGCTTGATTGGATATCTCACAGAGGAGCTATGGAGAACTACATATTATGAAGAACAAGGACAGTTTATTAAAAGTGCTGAATCCTGTGGTTTAAGCTGGTGTTTCTCAAACATGATCGTGGGCAAGGATCTCCCTGAAAGCTTGTTAAATTGCTGAGTTTGATTGAGCACATCTCAGTTAACACCTGAGATGCCATGTCACCAGCAAGCTCCAGGATGATCCTTAGGCCCCATCCTTGGTCAGGATTTAGGATCCAGAGGTTAAAGTGAGTTTTTCAGATGCAGGACATTTTACAAATCTGGTACAAATAACTGGCTGGGTGTGAAACCGGTTAAGATTAATTGGCATCTTTTCAGTGGAGTCCAAAAGTAACATTAATTCTCGTTAGTAGAGAAAAAAACATAATGTATTGGTAAAATGTCTAGCCACTAAAATCAGTCATTTTTTCACGTGCTTGAAGAGCTACATATTTTTAATGTCTCCCTCTGATTCTGTATACAGAAAGTATTTTAAGAAGTTGGTATTGAGGAAAAAAGATTCACATAAAACATACAGGAAAAGGGGTGGTAGTGGAGAATGTGAACTCTCTATTTGGAGCTGTCCATAATGAGGCCTCAAGAGTAACTGCTTTCACACAAGAAGACTAGTCAGACGAACTGTGTTTTTCTGCAAACGGTATCGGCTTCTGCCTGAAGAGCCCAGAGACAGCTAAAGTAAGAGTTTAAGAGATGGAGTCTGAATTCTGGTCCACCTAGCAGATGTACAGCCATGCCTGGAGAAGAATTCATCATCCTTCTGATAGCCATCCTGTGCCACTTGAGATGTCCTGGAGTTTGTGCTAAAAATGGGATCACTTAGTGAGCGCAGGCCCCTTAAACATGTTCACTCACACATTACTGTGTCAGTGATCTGGGGAGAGCTTGGCTCTGCTTATCATTTTTCTTCCCTTGACTTATAGTGTATCCACACACAGTTAGGCAGACAGAAAGTTAACTATTGGACCTCAGAAAATCTTCCCTATAAGCTATTTTGTATACTGCATGAAGACAGTATATGGTTTTGATATGCAAATCCAATCTGAGAGCTCATTCATGTACTATTCTGTAATTGACCATACAAATTGTAATTTATTACTTTTAATATAAATTTTCTTCATTAAACAAGTGAAGTGCCAGCATTCATTTCCTTGGCCCCTTCATTTGATCATCATAATAAGAAATCTACTAGTGCTTAGTGAAAGGGCATCAGCTAGCTTAAGCAGATGTCCGCTCTGATGACAAGGTATTTAACTTATCAAACACTTAGTTTTTTCATTTGTAATTCAAATAAATATTATACCATTATTCCCTCTTCTTAGAAACAGTATCATGGAAAAAATAAGACAATTTAATATGTGCCTAAATGTTTCAACATATATAAAGCATGTTTTCGTGAAATCAATACCATGTCCAGGAAAGACCAAATGATGGTTCACTGTCAATGCTGTGGTGAACTGTACACGATTCAGTTATCCACGCAACAAATGTATATTGAATTTGTATAAGTTGGTATATTGATGAAACTCCAAAGCTTATACTGTATATTGTGAGTCATATTATTTAAATTGGGAATGAAAGAATTTCACAAGTGACTACAGTACTAACACTATTATTTTTTTAAAAAATGTATATATGTATATTTATTTATTTACTTATTTTATGTGTGTGAGTGTTTGCCTAGGCATGTATGTATATGCACCACTTGTGTACCTGGTACTGAAAGAGGCCAGAAGAGGCATCTGATGCCCTGGAACTCGAAATACAAATGGCTGTGAAGTACCATGTAGTGCTAGGAAGCAAACATGGGCTCTCTGCAGGAGCACCAAGTGTTCTTAACTGCTGAGCCATGTCTCCAGCCCCACCGACATTATTCTTCTGAATGAATTCTAGTAAACATAAGTGAAGAACGCAGGTGTGTACGATCTCACTTTCATGTAAGAGCTGAGAATCAGAGTCATACAAGCATAGAATAAATGGTGATGTCTAGGGTCTAAGAGACATTGGTCAAACGGAGTTACAGTTAGACAAGAGGAATCAGTTGGGAGGATCTGCTGTGTTATGAAACATGGCATCTGTAGTGAATAGCAGTATGTTGTGTCCTTGAAAATCATGAAGAAAATATATGTAAAGAGTTCAAACCATGGAATACATGTAAGAGTTGATGTGTGTGTTAACCAAATTGCTCTAGTCGGTCCACAGTGGATACATGTGTTCAAACATTATACCCCACATAAACATACATGTATATATTCATCCAATATTTTAAATGAATTTTAGAAAATGAGGATTTGGTATGAAAATTAAGTCTAGATCCTTCCATGTGTGTATGTGCGTGTTTAGGATTTCAAAAAAGAGATAAATGTAAAAATTAAATTAGCTACTTACTTGCCTCACGAGTTCAACTGGATAATGTACCCCTTTTCATAATTTAAACTCTGTAGCATGACCAAAACAAATAGGTAGATACTTTTGCTCATTCCAAAGTTTCCATTATACACAAGAAGGAAAAGCTGTCCTAATGAAAGTTACACAAAGAATCTGCTCCTTACTTGGTTGTTGACAGTTCAAAGGAGAAAGGTGTTTCTCATTTCATAGAAGCTACTAGACCACAAAATATCAACATCATAGCAGAGGAAAGGGCCTGGGGAAATGTACAGATAAGAGGGACCCTGTGTGGCGGGCTCTGGCATTTGTCAGAGATAAGCCCTGAGACTGAACCTTTACTTGGATGGGCCTTAAAAGAAAAAGAAAGGAAATGCCGTTCTAAGAATAAATCTATACCCTTACAAATTCCCAAGGGATCTTTGAAGTAATAAGAAATATGAGTGTTGCTTTTTTAAATGCATAACTCCAATTCCCTAGCGTTCTGCTACCAAAGAAGAAAGTGTTTAGATGAATTTAAGTGGTTTGGCTTCATGGTTGAGCTGTGATGTCTGTGTTCAAATCATAGTTCCTCCAAGATGAGTAATATGGTGTACATCTATAGTCTGAAGGACTCAGATAACTGAGGCAAGAGGATCACAGAACTCACGTATTCAAGGGAAGCTTGGCAACACTGAAAAACTCCCTCTCAAACAAAACCCACAATGGAAGGCTTTCGTTAAATTTCTTGAGTGTGCATTTGGAGTTGCCTGTGCACCCAGACACTTTATATTGAGTATAATTGAGTTGAGAGATGAATAGCTGTCCTTTCATACAGTCAATTCAAAATAAGCTACAAACATCTGTGTGTATGATTGTGTGTGTATGTAGTATGTATATGCACATGTATGTGTAGATATGCATGTATGCATATGAAAACCTAAGGTCTACATCAATTTTTATTTAATTGCTCTCCACCATTTCTTTTGAGACAAGGGCTTTCAGTGAATCCAGTGATTACTGATTCGTTTAACTAGTTGACTAACAAGTTCAAAGATCTGCCTGTCATTGCCCCATCCCCACCAGTACTGGGAGTACAGACATGCACAACCATAAGCAACTTTTTTACGTTGGTTCTGGGGATCCAAATTCAAGCCCCAATGCTTGGGCAGCAGACAGACATTTCTTTATATTTCATTCTATCAAAGAGAAGGTAAATAATATGAAGTTTGCTTAAGAACAAGACTAATTTTCTGCTTCTCTATAATAACTGTTGTTTTAAAGGAGCATACCCTTTGGAGTTGATCAAATCCATGCCATTTATGCAAATCTATGTATGTATTACATGCATTTGGATATAGTATGCATAAGTTATATGTGTATGTTTGTATAATTATACAGTGGCTTCACTCTGAAAAAATATTTTTCATATCTACTGACTTTTTGTGAGGTGTTTAAGTCCTAGACAGGTGTCATGTATATCATCATGATTCGATATTATTTACAGAAATTATTTTTTTTATTTCAAATCACTGTTATTACCTTTTCTACTTACAAAATGATTGTAATAATACTCTGGCTGTTGTGGTCCAGGTTATCATGAGGCATTCAGGAACTTCTTGGCAGGTAGCAATTTGTTCCCCTCACACAGAACTCCTGTGTGCTTTTAGGATGCTTAACTGGTGGATGAGTGTTCACATCAACCAGTGTCCACACTGCAAACGGCTCACTATGCTGGGAGTCTGGAGTAAGAAACGCGGGGGAGCTGTGTAGGAAGATGGGCGTGCATGAAAGCTTGCTGCTCATCCAGACCTGTGCTGTCTAGCAAGACAACACTGGTCACCATGCTTGAAACTGAGGTAATGCTATCAGTATCAAATGCACAGAGCATCTCAGACGGCTTTACAGACCGAGTGCCTCTTAAAGTTTCTTGTACACGCAGCATCTGACCGCCTGTAAACACTCTTTGGAAACGCTGAAATAGTTGAAATGCAGTGCTCTGCTTTTTAGACAAGTTTTCTGTCTTTAGCCCAGGCTGTACTGGCTCCTGGAATGTGCTATGGATCTTCCTGCATCTGCTTCCCAAGTGCTACCATTGCAAGCATGCGTGGCCATGCCTTCTTTTTCTCATCTGTTTGTTTGTTCATAGACAATCTTTCCCCATAGTCCAGGCTACTCTAGGCATAGTCGGCTTTTTTCATTGCATGTTATTATTAGCAAAAAATGACCATGAAACATAAAATATTTAGAGAAATATATAATTTACTGTTAATATAGCTTGCTTTTTAGTTCAATTGAAGCAGTTAAGCTCTGGGTTTAAAAATATATCAAGATGCATATATTAGTTACCCTAATATCCATGACATGTGTGGTCAGAGTGACTCAGAGTAACTACTTAATATTCATCCTTACCTAGGACTCGGTTTCCAATGGACAAAGAGCAGGACTTGCCTTGTCATTGAGTTACAGTTCTCAGTAAAGAGACAATGGCAAGATAGATCTGTTGCCACCATTAGACGTCAACATAGGAAGTTAATACTGGTTAATGTGCGAAGGCCTCATAAAGCATTTTCTCTGTTTACGTCATTTATAATTTCTAAGTGTTTTTAGATAATTGTTGCTAAACAAGCCATCAGGGAAGATGACAATAGAATTTCACTAATAATCGCAAGCCTTAGTTACTTAGCTCTTCAGTTGGAAACCACGTTTCTCAGAATTCGCCCATCACTGGCCTGCTCCCCGGAGACAAGAAACCACCTGCCCACCTCTCCTTGCCCTGACACAGATGTTCACACACCTGCCTGATTCCATCCTAGTAATGCCTGCCATACTTTAAAATATAGCCCTCTTCCTTCCTCAGAGGCAGGAGTAGCAGAAGACCCTGAGCTCAGGGGTAAAGAGCTTCAAGAGCTAATGGCACGCAGTCTGTCAGCATAGCGACACAGACGCTCTTCAGACAGACAGCTCCTTCAGCTGTCACACATAAGCGATTCCTCGGCTACAGAAAACTGTGGCATGAGGTCACTGGTCCCTTGTGTTCACCATGCAAATTTCGTTCGCTGAGATGACTTTATTTTAGTCAAGAAAGTCATACACCACTGCACAGAGCGCAGAAGCCATTTGCCTCGGTGACAGTGTTGGCTGGGTTTGGGAGCCTGGTACCAGTTTGTCATTTATTTCTTACTATCCCACAGAGCTCTGGAGTCCAACATTTTCTCTACAAAACTGGACTATTGCTCCAGTCACCCTGCAAGTTAGCTGAGAGGAACAAATGAAAGGTGCTTTGGGGGGAAATAATAAGATAAAGCAACATTTGGGGGATATGGCATGAATGAATACAGCCTTAAGGGCTTCTTGGGAAGCTGTTTTCACCATGTCCATGAAAGCACATACGAAACCTGTGGTTCTCCCATTTATTCTCAACATACGCATATTCCGAGTCCTAACTCTGAGTATCTCTTCTTGCTGCTAAAGAAAGACAATTTACAATTGTGCATTTTTTAAATGATTTACTTTACATTTTTGGTTAATGTGTATGTGTTGTGTGTGGTAAGCATGTGTGCCTAAGTGCAAGTACCTGTGGAGACCAGAGGGGTCAGATCCCCCTGAGCTGGAGTTACAGGTTGGTATAAGTCCTGTGACATAAGTGTAGGTTCTCTGCAAGAGACACCCATGTTCTGAACTTCTGCCTATCCAGCTCCCACAGTTGTACACCTTGAAATAACCCTGAACGGCTTGACCGATGATTGCCAATGTTCACAAAGGGGTGCGGCTTCCCTGCCATTCATGACTTAAGCGTACATCCTATGATTTCTTCATGTTTCCTCACAATCCCCCAAGCCTCACTTTGGAGGAAAAAAAAATAAAAACATTAGGTTACACAATTCTACTGTACAATGAAGCAGAACAAAATGAGAGTCCTAATTGAGTTCAGTGATTACTCACCCTTCAGACAGGATGATGCAATGTTGATTAGCTGAGTCTACCACCTTCTTTCTATTCTCTCTCCCCTTCTCTGGCTCAGTGTCCTTATCTGTAAAAAGGAATCCTAATACCTGAGTCATATGCTGTTATGGGAATCGACTGTGTGAAGTGCCTTGTATAAGGCCTGGCAAGCACAGTTACCCTGTCAGTAACAGAGTTGGCAGCCATCGTCATTAGACACAGTAATTCATGAATGCTTTTCACTTATGCTAATGCCTTGAGAAATATGTTTTGAATTTAACCAGGTAGCAATTTGAGGAACATGCGGGCTTCATTTACCACCAGTGTAGCAAATGCATTGTTGCTTGCTTCTCTAGAATGACTTATGCAGGAAGCTGAGTGTTTGAATACTCTCTGTCTCTTCCATTTTTCTCATGTCCAATGCACACATCTTTGCTCCTCCAAACCAAGGCCTTGTTTTAGTTTGTTTCCCACATTTACCTTGGTAGAATCTACTCCCAGAAAATTGTAAAAATTAAAGTATCAAAATGACACTGAGGATGTGGGTCACTGGTAAGGCTCTTGTGCAAGGTCCTGGATCTGATCCTCGAGCACAGGGAAAGGCAGCATAAATAAGCAATTAGACAGAAATTAATGCTTTTCCCCCTTAGGACATTTGCAATCTAACATGAGCTAAGCATTGAGCAAACAGACTAAATCCCTAGTGACCTATCTTATATTGAACAGCCAGCACACAGAGCATCTTCATGGGCAGGGTCCTCGTCAGGAAGAATATAGAGCAACCATGACCTATGGAAGTTGGTCTCTAAACACAGAGGAGAGGGGATATGAATGGAAGGTTGAAAAGAAATGAAGGATGCAGGGTTGTCTGATGAAGCCTGCATTGGGCCTGGCATTGGCCCACGCATTTTTGGTAGTAGCTTTCACAATCTTCTCAACAGTTCTGAGAAGTGACATTATTATCCCCATGGCCATTATTTTTTTTGTCCACAGCTGTGAAAATAGAGGTCATGTGGACCAGCAACTGGCTGAAGGGTATACAGCTCAGAAGCAGCTAATGAGCTGAGGCTTGAACCCAGAGTTGGCTGGGTCACCATCAGACATGTTAACTATATATCTACTTTAGACTAGTAACAATAGAGTTTCCCCACTGCAAAATATAATAATATACGAAAAAAGAATAGAGAAGAACAGTCCAAAAATGGGGTGTATTGAGCTTACTAACACTTGGCAAAAGGACAATGCAGGGTGTTTCTCAAGGGTTCCCCTGAGGATCACTTTTCCTGGCTGTCTGGCCCTGTGAAATTAGACCTTCCCTAATGGCTTGGAGCTGAGTGTATTCTTCTGTCTGTGAAGGGCAGCTTCAAGTTCATTGAATAGTTTATTTGTAGCTTGTGGGTACCAATTCCAGGCAGCAAGCTACTACTTTCAGACATCTAATTAGCTTTCTTGAACGTCACAGCCAAAAGCAATACAAGGACATTGATTATCTTAAAGTGGCACACTGGCTTTTCTTTACTGGTCCCGTTACCTCTTGAACAAATTTGTTCTCCTGGTGGTGTTCAGCAATTTGATACTTTCTGTATTATTGGCTTCTGGATGGGAGTCATCTGGCCACAGTCACAGACATTTAGTATGAACCATTTTCTCAAAATTACAAAGATGGAAGAGATTTCAAACTATACTTATTCCAAAAGGCTTGGAGTGGCTTAGGGGTATATTTATGGAGCTTCTTGAACTATTTGTATTGTTCATTAGCAAATTTATTTCTATGAAACAGCAGGGCGGTAGAAAGTTTGTGATAAAGGTAATAATCTGTTACTATCTACCTTTTTCTACTTCCATCTTCAGGAATTTCTCACATTGTTTTACAGAAAGATGTGTGTGTGTGTGTGTGTAACATGTGCATACATACAAATGTCAAAGGACAAATTAAGAATTTTTTTTCATTTGCTTGTTTGAGAGAGCAGGGCGGAGGCAGTGCTCTTGATGACCAGAAGCTTATTGAATAGGCTAGGCTGGTTGGCAGGCCAGTGAGTTCAGGGATCCACCTTCCCAGGGTTGAGATTACAAGAATCTACAACTGTGCCTAGGTTTATCTTTATTAAACATGGGTTCTGGGGATCTGAACTAAGCTCTCCAAGCTTGAAAGACTTATACTTTACCAAGCAAGACATCTCCCCATCCCCAGAAATATATGTTTTAAAGAAACAAATTTTCATGCCTGTTTATGTGGTATATGTATGTATGCATGCACATATATTCATTATCCATCATCATTATTTTACTTGTATCTACCTTTTTATTCATTCCTTTGATAAAAATTATCAATGTATATATGGACCTCAAACTCATTGCAAAAATAAGTGCTGCCTACCTGTAGGGGCAAGAAATGTAATGTACAGTGGAGTCCGGTCATGACCTGGAGCAAGACTGTGAAACAGATGCAATTCTTTGTTACCATTCCCTGTTTCCCTAAGTTCTCCTACTTCCCTCTTCACATCTGATCGGCCTATCCTGGGTACCTCAGGATCTGAAGAAGAGCAGAATTGTTCTCATGCCCTGAACCCACGCAAACAACCCACGGTTTTTTCGACTGGTATTTCTTTAGCGCCTGTGCCCTTCCAAGATGAGACAAAGCTGTCTGTGAGGATACAGCAGCCAAGAGAGCAAGCTGACATGAATCTGCCATCTTGAGTCCTCACACAGGGGTAGAGGAGACAAATACCAAACACACCAGCCTGCCCTTAAATGCATAATTAAATAAAGTACACAGAATGAGATGCACGATGCCAGCAGATGAAGGGTCCAATTCATATGGGAGTGGGAAATTGAAACATCTGAGAAGAAATATGATTACAACTGAATAGTGAAGGCTAAACAGAAATTAGCCAATTGGTAATCAGAATGAACAATGTTTCAACAACTGCAAAAATATGTGCAAGAACATCCCAAGATATGAACCAGATAATTTTTATCATTCTTCCTAAAGAGTAGTTGATTAGGTAAGTTTCTCTCCTTACCTAATGATATGATAGATAAACATTGTAATTCATTAATAAAATGTGAGCGTTCAGTACCAGGAATCAAGGAAAGAAGAGAAACCTCGACTAGTGATATGCCCACATTAATACATTTCTATTTTCCCTGTAAAGCTAAGGAAAACAATGTGGTACCAAAGGAGTTCAGGAAGCGTTAATTCCTGATGTACACATAACAAACATAAGATCGATAAACTAGAAATCCAATGTACTTCCCAGGCAAATTCAGCTTCCATTAAATAAATAAATAGAGAACTTCAAATAAAGTTTCTCAGATCCAGTCCTCCATATTGTTGCTTATAATTCTGGTAGTTCCATTTGGAGTTGCTAATCCTCCAACGGTCCTCAGATGTCTATGAAAAGAATGGTGCTGTCTCAAGTTCATGGTGACCTCTGTGTTTCATGAACATTGCACCTAAAATAGGGTCCAATATTCTAGCCTGAAACGCATGGTATCTTTATCATTCAAACAAGGGGCAATGTTATTCCATCTCAGGGACCCTAGTTTTAGATCAACATAGATAATCCCTCCAGGTTTAAAGATTAACACATACCCTTTAACAATTGTGTTGCTTGTGTTGTGGGGACAGAAAATTATACATTTACTTATTGAAATTTTTGTCCTGGGGTTTCAGATGTGTATGAAATATAATTAGGACATTAAAATTCAAGATAAATTTTTATCACCTGAAGAAAATCCCAGGGGGTTATTTACTAAAAAAGCTAAATCCAAAGGATCAAGAAAAAGCTCCCCAAAGAGTGGTTTATTGGAACTCTTTAAAACACAGCAGGGCTGAAACCAACATTTCTTCAAGAAATGAATCCTGCCTTAGGCGGCACAAATTACAAAACCTGAAGCCCAAAGAGAAGCATTGCCCCCGCGAATTTTAATTACACCGCTAATGATCTGGAGAGAGGCGCCACAAGCCGCCTCCGTTTCCATCGGAAATGAGCTGGATTCTTGCTAACTGTGGGTCACAGTTATGGGGTCTTCTGCACTGGAGGTGTGAAAAATAAAAACATATGGATCCCCACATCCCACTATACCATCTTCATTGGCGGGAAGCATATCACAATACTTTGTGAGTGAATGCTGTCATGGGCTCCGTTATTTCACTGTAGTGTACAATTAACTTTCTCTCCCCTTGACACATGCAGAAAATAGTTAATAAGCCATGGGAACAGAAGAAAAGTACTGCCAGAGACACCTTAGGGTTGGTTCATCCCCATTAGAGATGCTAATTTTGCCTCTTCTGTCTCCTTTTGGCCAATAGAATGTGATCTGTGGATTTGTAGCTGAGTTTTGATTGAGGGGACGGTCCCATGGATGGAGGATTTCTCTTTGTGGAAAGCTATAAATTTTAATCCATGGTGGCTTGATCTTTTTATAATTGTAGGAAAGGGAACTTGGAAATGTAAGTTTGGATTATATAGTACTTGGAATGACGGATCTGTGGGAGACCGCATTGCTCTGGAATAGCCTTTCTACAAATCACCGAAATGTATCTGGAAATGATGGCATCCTAGGTTTAAAAATATGTGACATACAGAAATCATGATTGTTGCGGGCTGCAATGTAAATGCTTAAATTGTAATGCTAGTACCTCAGAACTGGACTGTATATCAGTACGGAGCATCTTAAGATGTGGCTGGATTGCTTTCATTGTTGATGCAATATAAAGTCATTAGCTAGACTGCAATCCAATGACTGTCATCTTACAGAAAAAGAAGACTAATATGTCACCTGCACACTTACATGAAGAGTTCGAGGTGTGACTACATAAAGTCAAAGAAAATGGGGGAGGGGGACATTTACAGATTTACCTCTGTGTTTAATGGGGGTCAGACAATTTCTGGAGACATCACATAGGTGTCTGTGGTTAACATTTTAAGTTTCAACAATGGACTGGTGAAGGCTGAACTCTCAAGATTGCGACCCAGGGAATCCAGACTGGTGAAGAAGGAAATAGTAGGTGTGGTTTGGCTAGCATTCCCCCAAAAGAGGTGCTGCCTTCGTCATACAGGCATCCCTCCAAGAATATAAAACTGTGCCTCTAACAGAAAGCAGGGTGAGCCTGCCACGCCCAACAACGGTGAGCCTGCCACGCCCAACAACGGTGAGCGTGAGCAAAGAAGCGCCACAGCCTGAAGTGTCCATGAGTCTGCATTGCCATTCCTTTCAGATAGTGTCAATAATTAGCCTGCATCGGGAGGTTTTGTGACATATGCAAATTCAGTGTCAGGAAAAAAGAGTCCACATGAAAACCAAGTAAATTGGATGTTATTATTCTGAAGTATAATGCTTAAAATTTCTGTCCCAAAATGGAAAATCAGTTATTTTTCTTACATTCTCTGTGGGTGTGCTCAGTATAAGACCCAGTGAGCCAATGCACACAAAGAAGGTCAAATGCTGATTTAGGTTTGGGTGAATGTTCGTATCTGAGATCAGATTTTTTTTTTTTCTCAAGCACACTTGAGTAGGACAGTGGGCAGAAAAAGAACATTAAGACAGGGGCCCCTCCATCTGTAGGGCATGTTTGTGCGGCAGGGGCTGATGAAAACACCAGGAAGAGCAAGTTGCTAGCTCAGAGACAAAGCGTACAACAGTTTTCAATCAGATTTGACTTCCAAAGCAAGAGTAGATTTAGTTGTACATTCTGCTTCTGTGCCAAGCTGTGCATAAATGCTACCCTTTGGGGAACTGGGGGTGGGTGGAGGACTTTTCAAATCGAGAGGGTGCTCTTTGCTTTGCTCTCTTATTGCAGAAGTGTCCCTGTGGTTCCCAAGAGTGATACTTGGCTGACATGTTCACACGAATTGTTTTGTGTTGTCCATCGATCACAGTGATGAGTCTATTAAAAGTAGGACTCCCTCTTCCTGGGGGCTTGCATGTAACATCACCAACCTTTAAAAAAATGCTGCATGATTTATTTATAGAGTGGCTTTGACTTATTAATAATAATTTTTGTACTTAATTTGTAGATTACTTTTTGATTTTGTAAAATGATAATTTAGCATTCTGTTCCTGCAAATTAAAAACTCACAGATAGCAGCCTGCGTCTGCCTCCTAAGTGCTGGAACTAAAGGCGTGCACCACTACACCTGACAACATTTTATACTTTTATATATTATTTATATTGATCAACTACTTTTAATGTGTTTGACGCCATTCTGTCCATATGTAAATAGAAACTATTAGTGTGGTTAAAACCACTCAAACTCCGTGGATATTCAGTTACTGCACAATTATTTTTGCATGTCTGATGTATTTTGGATATTATTATATATGTTTACAAAACAACAGTGAGGATCTACCTTCTTGTTTTGTACTACCTCTTCCTTACCTTTTACAGTTTTAAGTCCAAATTATAGAAGGAAGGAAAGAACCCAAACAATACAAATGCGAAAAGAATTTTCAATTTTAAAAGTAACCTTGTTCTGTGAAAAAGTGAATGTAGACATGTTTGCATGGGGGCTTTTAAATACCTGACATATTACCATGACAATACAAATCAATACTTTCAGACACTGCTCTGAACTTGTAAAGATTGCATGTGAGCAATGTATTACACTGCCATAAAATATTTAGGTATTTTGGTTAGTATTTAGACAAACAAGATAAATGTGATCAAATGACATCACCTCTAAAGACAGTTTCTTCCTGGAGAAAGTCACCTGATTATATTCACTTGCCAAAGTTTGGTACTAGATTTCCTAGCAATAGATCTATAAAAACATTTGTACTAAGTTCCCATCACTGCCATAGCTACCTAACTTCTGGCTTTAGATCAGTGCTGATGTAAGAGTAGGTCTGGTTAGATAAGGGCCAGATCAAGGCCTTGTTTCCAGTCAGTGCACATTCATGGAGAATCACCTTTGACCCCAGCAAATGGCCCGGTGCAATGGGGTGTCGTCTGTGGGAGATCTGGAAGAAGTCAGCCTCCTCCCCGCCTCACACGCGGGGTATTTCACATTTCCTTGGTGAAATACCCAACATTGCATTCTTCTCCAGGATGACTCAGTCGGTGACGGAATGGCTAACAGCTGTGCGTGGCAGGCATGGTTCCTGCCACCGCAAAGGGGGGCAAGCGCTAGGGAGCACGTAGCACGTCAGTCCCTCTTCAGCCCTCCCACAGGGCTCAAACAGAAACCTCGGGCTTGAGATCTGCCAAAAAAATATCTGGCAAAGGGATCGTTTATTTTTTTTTTCAAGGACAAATGTGCAATTGACTCCGTTCCTCAAAGAGATTTGTGAGGGTGAGTGGAAGTTCACTGTCCACCTTTAATGACCCTGAACTTGTAATGAGATAATGGGCAGGAGAGTGACTTTTAGAAATACAGGGCAAACACGAGTCCCTTTTCTTCATTCAGTACCTGAAGAGAATGTGCAAACGGAGCGAGCCGGGCATGCACTCAGGTCCCACATGGAAGGACTTTGTTTTGTCGCATAATGTAGCACTCTGCCAAGGGTAGAGTTCAAATTCATTCCACCGTTTCACCTAGCCTCTCGTTGCGAACCACAGCATCGACACAGCTTGTCTTTGTTCTCCCACAATGTGCTTATAATACTTCCAAGATGTAATGTGTGCGAGAGAATCTGCGTTATTGCCTTTGGCAGTTATATAATACCTACTACGCGCCAGCGCCAATCTCATGTTACATAAATACTAAGTCATTTAATCCTCAGAACAAATATGTTAGTGATGTGTTATCATTACCCCCACTATACGAATGGCTGAACAAGCGTATAAGGGCACAGTGATATGCCTGGAATCACACAGCAAGTGAATGACCTTTCCAACATGAACTCCTTCTAGTCTGTCTCAACCCGTGCAGCCAATGTTAAGGAGCAGCTTTTTGTATATTACACTCTGCTACCTCTTATACTAGCATACTGTTTTCACTGTATATGCTTTTTCTTGGCTTTCACCAGATTTCAGCTCCTAAGAGGCTTCCCTGGTGATTATACACGACATAGTCTTTTGCCTTCGCAGACTATTTATAAGTTGCAAATGTGTTTTCCTTGTCATTTGATCGTCTTACCAACCATGAAAATACTTATGCTTTATCTTCTGACTATGAGGATTTAAGAAGCTTGTAGTAATCCTGACACTAAAAAGTCCCAGGCATTTTTTTGCAAGGGAGGTGGAGAGGTTTAGCACTCTTCCTAGCATGGCAGATCGGTTTATCATTTCTTTCTTGCAAAATATAGAATAACATCGAAAATAATTTTAATGACTCCAGAAAAGTCCCAGAAGCATTTTTAAAAGAAATATTTAAAATAACCAAAGAAAGACGACAGTAACAGGTAGATTGTTGCATGGAGAAAAAGCTTGAGGTGACCACACGCAGCTGGGTTCTGGCCATGAAGGTCCCGTTTTTCTCATTTCTTGGCCTGCCGTATTTGAGCCCCTTTGGCAGCAGAGACCCAAGTGCCCTTCTGCTCTCTGGTGTCACCTTTTACAGGTAGCTCATTTGCAGCTGTTATCACTCAGCCACATGCTTCCCTCTGCCCTAGAAGCCATGCTGCTCTTTGTCGACTCTGGCAAATCTCAAAGAGGACAAAGATGGCTCAATGCGGAGCGCTCTTTAGTGCAGTATCACAGCGCGCTTTCTGTTTGTCAAGAGGGTGGAGAATCTGCAGCTGCAGGGGTCAGGGCCTATTCAGTTACATGGACACTTACATTTCTGCTTTTAAAAAAAATTACAGTTCTCTCTCTCTCTCTCTCTCTTCAGTACTTCATTTAGAGCCATCTCTGTGTTTGCACGTATACACATGTATCAATTTTACTTTCTGTGTTAAAATGTGAGTCTTCAGTTGAGCAAAAATAGTAATGTGTCTTCTTTAATTGTTCGGGGCTGCCAAGAATAATGGATAATGCTAAATACAGCAGGGCTGGGGGGTGTGCATGTAACTACAACATGTCACCACAGGTCCTGGCACATGAGAGGTTATCCTGGAATGTTTAGAACTCTGAAATGAGCTGCCTCTCACTGGGTCCCTGGATTCGAAATCAGGGATGCTATAAAGCCATTAAGTATACTGGAATTGGGGCCAGGGGATGGTAATTGTCTTGTCCTTTGGTTTTCTGTTTTTAGATGAAGCAATGGAGACTCAGAAAAGTTATATTGTTTTCCCTACATCAAACATCTCACATGCTTTATTTCATCATATAACATATGTCAGTGATCACCCACATGCCATATCTGCTGGACAGGGCATCACATGAGAGATGGATCAAGGGAGAAAGGCTGGCAGAAGATCTAACTCAGTACTATATGTGCCAATACAATGCAGACTCCATATGCAGTCTTACATTGCTTCATAGGCCACATTTTAAAAACATTTTTAAAATGTAAACTTAATTTTAAAAATAGATCTTAAGTTCATCTTAAACAAATATTAGCATTTCAACAAATATATCAATAATAAATAGAAGTTGATTAATTAACTTTGTTACTATAAAATTTTTAAGTTATCATGTATTCATCTTTTAGTTCTTTCAAAGCCAAACTTTGTATTTTGGCTACATCTCAATTTGTGTTATATGTTTTTCATGTCTGTTAGATGGCATAGTGCTAGAATCACAACAGAAAAGGAAGGATGGTGCACTTTAAATCTTCAGAATTTTATTACCTATTTTTAAAGTTTAGTTTTAATGTGAAAGAACAAGTTTAGTCCATATCTCCCTAAATTATAGAATAAACAAAGCTTCAAATTATTGGTTCAGCTGGCTCGAGACAAAACTGCTAGCAAACATTCAAGGAAGAAATACCTTCTGCCTATACAAACATCTTATTTTGCAAGCAAGCAGATTTGTGTGTGTGTGTGTGTGTGTGTGTGTGTGTATGTGTATGTGTGTGTGTATGTGTATGTGTGTGTGTGTGTGTGTGTGTGTGTGTGTGTATGCTCATCCCTTTGCAGCTTAAAAGGTAAACTATCAACCAACTTAAAAATATTATAAAACAGCCATCTTAGTTTTCAATATAACTATCTTTCATTTATTTTTATGACATTTACTGATTGATTTGTGTCTTTGTGCGTGACACAGAGGTCAGCGGGCACCTTCCAGGCGTCAGGTCTCTATTTCCACCACATGGGTCCTGGGCTTGAACTTAGATTTTCAGCCTTGCCAGTAAATGTCTTCACCTCTTGGGTCATTGCATTTGTTTATGAAAATGAAGAGTTGGTTCTATTGACACAGGAAAGACACTATTATTTAACAGACTGCCGTTTAGATCATCCTTGAGAGATACTTAATATCAAACATAGAAAAATGAGAGTGCAGAAAGGATTACTGCTTCTGGCTGTTCCTCGCATCCCTGTTTTGAGACAATCTACAGAAGCAAAGAGGCTTTTAGTGTTGACTCCCATGCAAAGTTAAAGGCATTGCAGGTGCAGCTCGCATCTTGCCCTTCTCTTGAGTCATCGCGCACAGTTGAGGGAAGATGTACTCGTGACGTTTGTCCAAATTAAGATCCTTAGCTTTGGAAGCAAAACCAGAGCTGAGGAGGGAAGGAAGAGCAAAGAGCAGTGCATAGAAATCACTGATTTTGACCACATTTCTGGTCTCTGAGTTTCGAACAGGACAATCCTCCTAAAGGGCTCATATACGTCCATTTAATTCTCTAACAACTCATATGTCCCCGACCATATATCCAAAGGCTACTGTTGCCGTTCCTTGAAGCTAATTGGGATTTGCAAATGATGCCGCTTTACTAAAGCTTTCTTACTGCTTAATATGACACCATACAACCTTCTAAGTGTAAGGTCTTAATTCATTGACTTAACCCGTTAACAACCAGTGAGGTGATTTGTTGAAGACTCAACCCTTTCTGTTTTGCTATCCATAAATGGTAATAAGATTTCTGCCTAGCTCTCCCATCCTCTCAAGGTATATGCCCCAAGTAAGTTATTTTATATGTGGTGGCTTGAGTAGAATATACACCAAGGCTTATATATTTGAATGCTTGGTCTCCAGTTGGTAGAACCATTTAGGAAGGATTAGAAGCTATGACCTTGGAAGAGGTGTGTCAGTGGGGGTGGGCTCTGAGATTTCAAAAGCCCACACCATTCCCAGTCTCTCTCTCTCCCCCCCCCATGGTCTTATGCTTGTAGATTAGATGTAAGGTATCAGCTACTGCCCTAGTGCTATGCTGGCCTACCTGACTGCTACCATGTTTCCCACAGTGACAGTCATGGACTCTAACCCTCTGACCCTGTAAGCAAGCTTCCAGACTAAATGTTTTTTCTTATAAATTGCCTTGTTCATGGTATCCCTTCACAGCAATAGAAAAGGAAAACACCCAAATAAGCAAACAAACAAAAAAAAAAAGAAAGAAAAAGAAAAAAACACCAAGCAAATTGCTATGGTCAGCATTAAAACAACATGCCTGCTTTTTTTTTTCCATACATTGTTTTGTTTTATTTTTTCCATTCAAGAACATAATTAAAGAAATAAAATTTTTACCTTTCTTCCCCTTCTCCCGGTCCCC
>PVIU01000295.1:292621-364643 GCA_004026605.1 Ondatra zibethicus | reverse complement strand
AAAGCGGGCAGCCTGTGCTCCCCTGCCCCAAACCCTAGGAAATCCAGGAAAGCAGGAGCTCTGCCTTACTCGGGGCAGCTAGCCAAGCACCCGTTTCCATCCCTGTGGGACGTGAGTGATTTATTTTCTAGAAAAACTGAATCCCCCAGGCTTGAAGCTCAGCCATGTGGAGGCTCTGTGGAGGGAGGGAGGGAGGGAGAGAGGGAGGGAAGGACGGTGGGAGGGAGGGAGAGCAGGCTTTAAATAAAGGGCTGGGAAGGAAACCTGGGCATGAGCAATGAGCCCGCACCCCCTTCTTTGACTCTCTGTTTAGGATGGAGGGCACTCTCGGATGCCTTCCAGACAGGACATGAAGACAGATCTCCCTATTGCTATTTTCTTGGTTGCACTTGATTGAAGTGGAAGGTAAGTCCCTATAGCTGAAGACATATGCACTTCAGACACAAAACACAGAGGATTAGAACTGGATCTGAAATGCAAGCTACGTCTCACAGACCTAGCTTTCAGAGTACCAGTGGGACTATGCAATCTTCCAGGTACTCACTCATTAGTGGACCCTAGCCATGAAACAAAGGACACTAAGCTTATAGCTCACAAGCCCAGAGAAGCCAAATAGCAAGGTGAACCAAAAGAAAAACATATATAGATCCTCTTGGAAATTGGAAGCAAACAAGATCGCCAGGCAAAAGTTGGAAGCACAGTGGCGGGGTTAGAGGTAGCGGTATAAGGGGTGAGGGAAGGGGAGAGGGGGAAGGAGAAGGGAAGGACTGGGGAGAGCTTGGGGGAGTGGGAGGGTGGAGATGGAAGAAAGGTGAATATTGGAGAAGGGAATAAGATATCTACATTAAGGGAGTCATTTTAGGACTGGTAAGATACTTGGCTCTGGAGGGGATCCCAGGTGTCCACGGTGATGTCCCCAGCTAGGTACTTGGGCAGCAGAGGAGAGGGTGCCTAAACTAGCCTTGTCCCAGAGTCACATTGATGAATATCTTGATCACCACCATAGAAATTTCATCCGATGGATGGAGATAGAGACAGAGACCCACATTCACATCAGAGCAATGGACTGAGCTCCCAAGATCCAGTTGAAGAGCAGAAGGTGGGAGAAGATGAGCAAGAAAGTTAGGACCATGAGGGGCTGATCCACCAACTGAGACAGTGTGCCTGATCTAATGGGAGCTCACCAAATCCAGCTGGACCGGGACTGAATGAGCATATGATCAAACCAGACTCTCTGAATGTGGCTGTCAATGGGGGCAGACTGAGAAGCCATCAACAATGACACTAGGACCTATCTCTTCTGCATGTATTATCTTTTTGGGAATGGAGTCTTTTTGGATGCACACCTTCCTAGGCTGGGAGGGAGGGGGAAGGACCTTGGACTTCCCACAGGGCAGGGCACCATGCCCTCTTTTAAGGAAGCAGGGGGAGGGAGGAAGGGGGAGCAGGAGGGGACTGGGAGAAGGGGAGGAAATGTAATTTTTTTTTAATGGAACAAAATAAAATAATATGGAAAAAAAGAAAACAATCAGTAGTCTCACCAGCTGTGATGCCTATGAATGGCAGCATTGCCCAGCATAACAATATTCCTAGAAGTGTCTTAGTGGCATTTAAATCATGGAAGTAGTAAACATCTGTTTAATAGAACTTAAGGCTTGATCAATAGGAAAGAAATCATGTCTGGTACTGTAACCCTGCCAACCTCCTATGAGTGGTAATGCCATGGATCATAGAAGAAAGCCTACTACTATCACTTCCATAAGCCAATATAATTCCTAACTGCATTTTAAATACTGATTATTATGCCCAGAGATAACTGCAGCTGTCACCCCTCATCTAAGAAGCTTTCTTTTGTAACAAACATAGATCATTACAGAAACCCGTAACTCCTCAAATGAGGAGAACAAATGCCTGAGGGGTGCTAAGAACCAGCTGATAAAGGTAAAATTTACCCCATGCACCTAAGGCTTAGGGAATATTGTATAAGGGGAAAAAAAAGGTTGTAAGAACCAGACCTCCTGAAATCTGCTGCAAGATTTTGTTTTATAGATACGACTGAAAAGCTGCGTCCATGGAATCTTACTTTATGGCTACTTAAAACTACCTGAACAATGTCATCACCCGCTAACATACCGACATGGATGAGGGAAATCTTACAGTACTCCATAACTAGATGAGTAGCTAAAAACCATTAAAGACTGATGAATGAGGAAGAATTAGTTTTCCCCAGTCAGGAGCCCTTAGATGGTTATTCATTCCCAAGTGGTCAGCCCTAACTACATATATACAATCAAGATTAAAGAGACTCAACTGGTTGCATTTGCATATTTATTTACATGCACACACATTAACACACACACACACACAAATGCAACAATAATAATTAATGAATAAGAGGCCATGATTTGAGATGAACAAGGAAAGTAGATGTGGGAGAGGTTGGAAGGAGAAGGGGAAAATCATGAAACTGTATTTCATTTGAATAAAACTACAGTTATTATCCAGATAGCCACGGTGCATGCGTTTAATCCCATCACTCAGGAGCAGAGGCAAGCAGATATCTGTGAGTTGTGGCCATCCTGGTTTAAAACAGCTAGTTCCAGGACATGCTCTAAAGTTGCAGAGAATCCCTATCTCAAAAAACTAATATATAGAGAAAGCAAGCTCCACGGGATTGGGAACAGATCCTGACCAGGGATATTTGTGGACCAGGACTGAGCCAGCAACCTGGGCCAATGCAAACCAGAGACAGCAAACTCCACAGAAACAGGTACAGCAAACTCCTCAGGAACCACTGAGCAAGTGAGCCAGAGCCAGAAAAAGCTGAAGGTCTGGACATGAATCTGGGACCTTCAAGGGAATAGACTGAAGAAGGACCCTTGTGGGTCTGGGCGTGAGTTTAGGACCACAGAGGAACTAGGCCTGAGCCAGGACTTCTGCGGTCTGTGTGTGAATCTAGGACCTCCAAGGGAGTAGGCAGGAACCAGAAACCTCTGCGGGTCTGAATGTGAGTCTGGAACCACTGAAGGAGTAAGCCTGAGCCATGTACTCTGCGGGTCTGAGCACACCTGAGCCTGGGAACTCCTAGGGAGTAGACTGGCGCTAGAGTCATTTACAGGACCAATCCAAAGCCAGGGACCTCTGCAGGAACAGATCCAAAACACGGATATTTACAGAAACAGGCCTGAGCTGACAACCTCGGCTAGAGCAGGCCTGAAACAGCAAACTCCAAGTGAGTGGAGGAAAGCCTGGGAACAGTGAGTGACCTCCAGGAACACAGAATGACCAAGGAGTAACTAGAACCGTGGCACTGACTGTACCATGAGAAACAACCATCTGAGCCTTGGATTCACTGGCACCTAGAAAATAATCAACAGAATCACAGACAGCCCCAACCACACCAATTAGAGGAAAAGATGAGTAGAAAAGGTAAGAACACATGTAACACCACAAAGAGCTACATGACACCAGTAAAACCTAAAGTCCCTACCACAGCAAGACTTGAACAACCAAATATAGATGAAGCAGAGGAAAATGACCTAAAAATAACTTCAAGAGAATGTTTGAAATTTTTAAAGAGGAAATGAGAAATTCCCTTAAAGAAATAGAGAAAAAAGGCAAACAAAAAATTGGAAGACCTCAGCAAATCTCTTAAAGAAAACCAAGAAAAAGAAATCAAACATATGAAAGAAACTATTTAAGACTTGAAAACTGAGAGACAATAAAATGAAAGCTGAGAGAATCAGAGAAACAGAAATCATGAGAAAATGATCAGGAACTACAAAAGCAAGCTTGAACAACAGAATACAAGAGATGAAAGAGAGAATCTTAAGCGCTGAAGATACAATAGAGGAAATAGACTCATCAGTTAAAGAAAACATTAAATCTAACAAAAGCTTAACCCAAAATATTCAGGAAATATGGGACACAATGAAAAGGCCAAATCTCAGAATAATAGGTATAGAAGAAAGAAAAAAAGTTCAACTCAAAAGCACAGAAAATATATGCTTATGAAGATACAAGAAGCTTACAGAACACCAAATAGACTGGCTCCAAAAATAAGTTCTCTCACCACATAATAATCAAAACACTAAACATACAGAGTAAAGAAAGAATATTAAGAGCTGCAAAGGAAAAAGGCCAAGTAACATATAAAGGTAGACCTATCAGAATTACACTTGACTTCTCATTGGAAACAATGAAAGCCAGAAGGTCGTGGTAAAGTGTTATGCAGACATTAAGAGACCACAGTTGCCAGCCCAGACTACTATACACCATAGAAAGACAAAACACGATATTCCATGATAAATCGAGATTTCGCCAATACCTAGCTACAAACCCAGCCCTACACAAAATACTAGAAGGAAAACTCCAACCCAAGGAAATTGCATACACTAATAAAAACACAGACAATTGATGGTTTCACAGCAGCAAATCCCAAAGAAGGGGAAAACACACAAATTAACATTATCAACAGTGAAAACTAAATTAACAAGAGATAGCAATCACTGTTCATTAATATCCCTTAATGTAAATAGACTCAACTCACCTATAAAAAGGCACAGGCTAACAAATTGAATACAGAATCCATCCTTCTTCTGCATACAAGAAACACATCTCAACCTCAAAGACACACATTGTCTAAGAGTAAAGGTTGGGAAAAAATATACCAATCAAATGGACCTAAGAACCAAGTGGGTGTAGCTATCCTAATATCTAACAAAATAGACTTCAAGCTAAAATCAATCAAAAGAGACAAAGAAGGTCATTTCATATTAGTCACAGGAAAAATCCATCAAGAGGAAATCTCAATCCTGAACATCTATGCCCCAAATACAAGGGCACCCTCATATGTGGAAGAAACACTTCGAAAGCTTAAATCATACATTACACCCCATACACTAATAATGGGAGACTTCAACACTCCCCTCTCACCACTGGACAGATCAGTAAGACAAAAAATGAACAGAGAAATAATAGAACTAACAGATGTTATGACTCAAATGGACCTAACAGACATCTATAGAATATTCCATCCAAACAGAAAAGAATATACCTTCTTCTCAGCACCTCATGGAACCTTCTCAAAAATTGACCACATACTCGGTAACAAAACAAGCCTCAACAAATACAAAAATCGGAGTATCCCAATGTACCTTATCAGATCAACATGTTATAAAACTAGAAGTCAACAGCAATACTAATTCCAGAATACCCACAAACACATGGAAATTAAACAATGCTCACCTGAATCATCAATGGGTCAAGGAAGAAAAAAAGGGAGAAATTAAAGACTTCCTAAAATTCAATGAAAATGACCACACAACATGCCCAAATTTATGGGACACAATGAAAGTAGTGTTAAGAGGAAAGTTCATAGCACTAAATGCATACATAAAGAATATAAGAAAATCCCAAACTAGTGACTTAACAAAACATTTGAAAACTTTAGTACAAAAAGATGCAAACTCACCTAAGAGAACTAGATGGCAGGAAATAATCAAATTGAGAGCTGAAATCAGCAAAATAGAAACAAAGAAAACAATACAAAGAATCAATGAGACAAAGAGATGGTTCTTTGAGAAAATCAACAAAATAGACAAACCTTTATCTAAACTAACCAAAAGGCAGAGAGAGCATATCCAAATTAGCAAAATCAGAAATGAAAAGGGGGACATAAAAACAGACACAGAAGAAATACAGAGAATCATCAGGTCATATTTCGAAAACCTGTACTCCACAAAATTGGAAAACTTAAAGGAAATGGACAACTTTCTGGATAAATATCACTTACCAAAATTAAATCAAGACCAGATAGGCAAATTAAACAGACCAATAACTGTTGAAGAAATAGAAACAGTCATCAAAAGTCTCCCAACGAAAACAAACCCAGGACAGGACCAGATGTTTCAGCTCAGAATCCTACAATACTTTCAAAGAAGAACTAACACCAGTACTCCTCAAATTATTCCACACAATAGAAACAGAAATAACATTGCCAAACTCTTTTTATGAGGCTACAATTACCCTGATACCCAAACCACAGAAAGACATTACTAAGACAGAGATTTACAGACCATTCTCATTCATGGACATTGATGCAAAAATACTAAATAAAATACTGGCAAATCGAATCCAAGAACACATCAGTACTATCATCCACCATGATCAAGTCGGCTTCATCCCAGAGATGCAGAGATGGTTCAACATATGAAAGTCTGTCAACATAATCCACCATATAAACAAACTGAAAAATAAAAATCACATGATCATCTCATTAGATGTCAAAAAAGCTTTTGACAAAATATAACATCCCTTCATGATAAAGGGCTTGGAGAGAGCAGGGATACAAGGAACATGCCTAAACATAATAAAGGCAATATACAGCAAGCCAACAACCATACATCAAACTAAATAGAGAGAAAATCCCAGTGATCTCACTGAAATCAGGAACAAGACAAGGTTGTCCACTCTCTCCATATCCATACAATATAGTTCTTGAGGTCCTAGCTAGAGCAATAAGATATGATAGTTTACATAAGTGACCCCAAAAATTTTACCAGGGAACTTCTACAACACATAAACACTTACATTAATGCAGCAGGATAGAAGATTAACTCAAAAAAAATCAGTAGCCCTCCTGTACACAGATGATATAAGGGCTGAGAAAGAAATCATAGAAACATCACCCTTCACAATAGCCACAAATAGCATAAGATATCTTGGAATACCCATAACCAAACAAGAAGTAGAAGATTTGTATGACAAGAACTTTAAATCTTTGAAGAAAGAAATCGAAGAAGACACTGGTGAGTGGAAAGATCTCCCATGTTCTTGGGTAGGTAGAATTAACATAGTAAAAATGGCAGTCTTAGCAAAAGCAATCTATTGATTTAATGCAATGCCCATCAAAATCCCAACAAAATTCTTCACAGACCTCAAGAGGATAGTACTCAGCTTCATATGGAAAAGCAAAAAATCCAGGATGGCCAAAAGAATCCTGTATAATAAAAGAACTTCTGAAGGCATCACACTCACTGACTTCAAACTCTACTACAGAACTTCAGTACTGAAAACAGCCTGCTATTGGCATAAAGACAGACAGGAGGAGACCTTATTTATAAACTACTTAGTAAATTCTTGGTCAGCTTGAGTTCTTGCTTCAAAAGGGTTTAGAGGAGAGAAAGGAAGAAAGGAAAGAGGAAGGAGGGAAGTCAAAGAGGAAAGGACAGATGGGAGGAAAGAATGGTTGGAGGGAGGGAGAAAGAGAGGAAGGGATGAATGGATGGAAATGAATACAATCATTGGTCTCCTGGCCACCCAAACCCAAATAATCACACAGAAACTACATTAATTACAACACTGCTGGGTCAATGGCTTAGGCATATTCCTACCCAGATTTTATATCTTAAATTAACCCATTTCTATTTATCTGTATATCACCACATAGCTGTGGCCTATTGGTAAGATTCTAGCATCTTTCTTCTTCAGCAGCTTCATGGCATTTCTCTGACTCTGCCTTATTTCTCTCTATATGTCTTCCAACCTGGCTATATTCTGACCTGTCATAGGCCAAAGCAACTTCTTTATTAACCAATGGCAATAAAATATATTCACATCATACAGGGGAAACCCTGCATTAGATGGAAGGAAGGTTTTAGTAAAGGGTTTATATTAAAGAGAAGTGAGTTATTTTAATAGAGAGGATTGCTAATCCATTTATGGAACTGTAATACTAAAGTAAAACTTTTATTTCATATTTGATTAGTTCAATTTCCTGTTAGTCCTTCAAATGCAAGCAGTCATATGTGCATATGTGTGCACACACAAATACACAGACATATACACAAAGAGACACATACACATATTCACAGCAACTGTATTTTTAATAAAATAAAAGCTGCTGGCTGAGTTGCTAGTACCCCAGGGAAGTCTTTCAAAAGCTGGTGGTCTATTTGCAAACACAAATAGTGCTCATTCAACAGACAAGCGTTATTAACAGTTTCTTCCCAGAATAAGTCATTTGAAGTGTAATTATTCATAACAAAACAGAGTTGTTCAGTGGAGATTGAGAGGAAGAAAAAATTGAGGAAATATATTTGCATAAAACCCTCAAAATCTAAATAAAACATCCTTTCAATTATTATTGAGTATATTTCTCTGCTTTAAATAAGTATGATCAAGGATTAGTGATAAAAAGCCAGTTTACTTGAATGTTTAATTAAAGGAATGTTTTCAGTACTGCTCAGTATTTACAGTGTCTATTAAAACCTTTTCTTATTCCTGAAACAAGCCAAAAGTATCCATTGTTCTCATTATAAAATAAGTACTAGTTAAGTTAAATAGAATCTAAGATTATCAATGTGCATATAAATTAGATAATCTCTGTCAAATTACAGATTTATAACCAAAATGTATTTTTGTTCTCCAAAGTTTAATGACTGAACAATGAAAAACCCAACTGTGAAGAAAAAATAGTAGAACTATTTTAAAATAGGATAATGTCACTATGCAATGAATTATCTGCTGCAGAGTGGAAGGAGGAGAGGTATTCATGCCTCACTGAGCCCATTGGGTGTGAAGTTGAAGGAAGCCTGTTTATAGCAGCAAAGTTAGAGACCTTAACTGAGTATTCTTCCTACAAATATATTTTCTTTAGTAACTAGAGTTGCATTTTTGTTGTGTAAACAGTGCTTGATAAAGAACAAAAACATAACATAAACAGTTGCTACTCATCTAGACTATTCACATGGACACCAACAACAGAATAAGTACACAAATTTCTAGGTATAATTTCAAAAGTGGTATCTTGACAACCACTTACTACACTGACACATTTTCGAGAGCATTTAGTCAGAACACATGAACTTGGAATGAAAACTGGAATTTAAAAAAGTTAAAGAATAATGTGAAATGACAAAAGTTGTAGATATATTTCCATATTGGTATTACATATTTATATAAGCGTGTATATGAATATGAAATACTATATGAAAACAAGCAAACATTAAAATAATTTAATTTTGTTGTTGTAATCAAAAAAAAGTAAAAGTTGTATAATCAGTTTTGACAGGACTTTATGTATCCCAGGCTCTCCTCAATCTTCCTATGTATCAGAAGATGGCCTTCAAATCTGATCCTCATGCCCTCTACATTCGCATGGCTAGGGTACAGGTATGTGTCACTACACTTGGGTTTTTTCAGGACTAGTGACATACATTCTAGATACATGCTATACCAAATAGCTACTCGATCCCAGACTGAAAGTAATTTTCAAAAAATAGTTCATGGCTCGTCTATGAGGGAATAGAAAGAACTAACATTTGGTCTTCTGGTTCCCTAGTGAACCCATTCCTGTTTGTTTTTATCCATTTTTTTTCCTATTCTTCACGATCTCTAGAGAAATCCCTAAATAAAACCACTGGTTATAGCTACATTTTCAATATGAAAGTGATTTTAAATAACTATCCTTTGACACCTGTGGCATGTTGGTGATTTCTTTCACTTTTTACTAATTATTCTTCCCTCTTGTAATGCTGTCAACTCCATGACCTGTTTGTTATACTTTGAACATGATTTGTTCCCCTGCCCTAAACTCCTGTTGAAGTCTAATCCCCATGGTGAGGTATTAAGAAGGTGGAAACTTCATCCAACAAATGGGTACATAGATTAGGTATTCAGGAGGTGATGAAGGTGTTGACTAAATTCTCTTTGTAGACATGTTCATCGTATGCTCTAGTGTATATGTCATTGCAAAATAATATAAAATGTATGTTTGTATTAGCTTCTACTAAGAATCTTTAGCAGGATATTCTATTGTCCCCCCAATTCAGGCTTCTTAAAACTAAGTCATTTTTACTGTTTACAATAGTGGAAAGTTTTAAACATTACAGGACAGATGATGCCATGGTGTCCATGTATCTATAACCTAGTACTAATAATTGTATTACTTATGTAATTGTAACATTACAAATGTTAACAGGCAAATTCTAACTGTCCTATAAAGTTTTAGTTTTTGTTTCCTATAACTACAATTAATATTCAAGTTTTTATATTTTTCTTTTAGAAATGTGTGTTTGTATATAAAATAACAATATTCTTTACCAAGGGGTGTGCAACAAAGTTTAGATACAGATTTCCTGATCTTTTGAAAGGATTTACAAACGTGATTTACTCAAACAAGGACTGTCAAACAGTCTCCTGCATGCTACCATATTTTCCAGAAATAATGCCTTGATTGCCTATTGGTGGTGATCATTATGATTGATATAGTTTTCCTAGAATCAATTATACTTCTAAGTTGCTAATTCAGTCTCCTCTGAATAATCGGGGTCATTGTCTATAGGAATAAATCATTCGCAATAAATAAATCCTATTGGTTCTCATCACATTAGTTTTAGAGCTGCTGATAACACTTTTCAGACACAGGTGATGAAAATCCAATGAGTATCTTATAAGAATTTTTATCAGTACTTGTCTAATTACATCATCCACTGAAGATATGCACCTGGACCTTTCATTTTATGATTGGATGAATATGATGATTTTCTAATCATATCTTCCCAAGGTATTTGGTGAACAGTTGAAACAAATTTTCAAATGGGAACTTCCTTCACTTTAAAAACAAAACAAAAGAATACAAAAACACCAAACAACCACAAACAAAATTACTCACACTGTAAATGCAGTATAAATGCCTGATACTCTCTGAAAGTTGTTCGTTGTTTTCCTTTCTGTATTTAACTCTTGGTATGGAATCCTGGTCTCCATTCTGCCAGCTTCCTTTTATTTGTTTATTTGTTTGTTTTCTGTGAGTTTGTGTTCTCCTGAGCCTGGAGCTCATCAGTTTAGATTCACTCACCACAGTCCTTGTCTCCACCTCCCCATGCTTGAGTTACAGGTGTAGCAATCACTATACCAACTGAGCCACCACCCCTCCCTCTCAGTCAGAGAATTAAATTCAGCTTTGGACTGAACTAAAATGTCAAATATTCAGTTATCTCTTCCTCACTCACTCTCCCCAATAGGAGACATTTTCACATCTCTGCTTCTTCTTCTCAGTCTTTGAGATAATCATATGACTGCCATATACACAGATAGCCAAGTGATTTGTATACATCCCTCTATTGAACAATAAGCTCTTCGAAAGACCATTGTGGTCATAAATAAGTACGCCTAAGACAGTCCTGTCTGTATATGATGTTTCCATGATAAACTGAGCTATGGTTGTCTTTAGTGCTCACTAGAGGTCTACTCTTTACCTTTCAGTTGTGACCTGGGCTTCTGGCTTCAATCCTATCACACACACACACAAACACACACAGACACACACAGACACTAACACACATGGGGTGGGAGAGAGAGAGAGAGAGGGAGAGAGAGAGAGAGTTTGATTTTCCCTCTACTCCTGACCGATCTCTCATCTTTGACACAGATTTCTATGTTTCTATCTTAGGTTGCCTATGTGCAAAATTTCCCACATGCTCTACTAAGGAAATATTCTGCTCTACATAAAAATATTTAGCTCTAGGTACAATTTGCTTATTTTGTTTCTTCGCACCTGTTTTTCTCTATGAGTTATCTTCCTTTTGGTGAGATTTTGTTTTACAGATACATCTTCAATTACAGTACAAAACAACTAGGCAGACCATGCTCAGAAACTTTCAGAACTGTATTGGTACTCCCTCCTAAAGTACATGTTAAACATGTGTTTAGATAATTTTTGCAGACATTAGACTTTCCCCTTGAAAATGCAGCTTTTCTCCTGAAACTGACACAACTTTACAGGCCTTAAGTCACTTCTCTAGTCCATAACAAGAATGCTGTTAAACACAAGGCATGGTTTTAATAGTTAAATTAATAAACATTAAAAATACAATATTTGTTAATTTTATAGTTCTAATTATCCTGAAATTTACTTTTGTTGTCTTTCTGAATGCTGACATTATCAGTCTTGTTTATAAGGGGAAAATACGCAAAGATCAATCTTCAAGTAATGACTCTTAAGTGAGACAATGGAAACACAAAAATACTATAATGTACTCAACCCAAAGAGCCTTGATGGTTGCTCCAATGAAGGCTGCTGGTGAATCTGTTAGCTTTGTTACCTTCTCTACCTTATGGAAGTTTCTTAGTTGTCTGAAATAGATCACGAACCATCCCAGGCTTGTCTGGGTATCTGAATAAGGATGTCACAGCCTTTCTTTTCTCTGTCTCTCACTCTATGTAAAGGCAGAACTCAATTAGCCCTTCATTATAATTTTCAGGCAATAAAGATCCAATTGTGGGACAAAAATGCCTTTTGTTTTTTATTAGTTTTATTAATACCTTTGTTTAAAGAAAGAAAGTTGGCTTGAAAACAGACCATTGCAACCAGGTTCCTAGCCAGATAAACCATGACCCATGACTCTGCTGTGAAAGCCAGTATGTTCATGGTCACTGAAAGGAGAGACAGACTCTGTGGAACTGTTTATAAATTGAGTGCAACTTGACCATATGAACTCAACTCCTTTACTCTCATTTTCTATCTGAAAATAATATTTTTAATGATGAAGTTAAACTCATTCATCTTTTGTGTCAAATACCTCTAAGAAAAACTTAGAGATAAAATACAATGTTTAAAGTCTTAATACCCTGGCCACATTACTCTTGACACACAATGGTTGTTATAAATTTTCTGCGTTGTACATGTATTTGGAAATATTCATTTAATGCTTGAGATGTTTTAACGTCATAGAGGGATATATTCTAGGATAGTCTGTAATAATCTGGCTCCTGCCTGCTGTCTTCCAAAGGGATTAAAAAATATTTTGATATGTTCAAAACAATGGAGTTCACATATATACTGCACACAAAATGTTATATTATAATTATCTTTTCAAAATACCCACTGAGTTCAGATAATGAAATCATTGCTTAAATTTTATGTTGTTCTCATCACAGGTATATTCATGTGTCGAAAACATCTATGATGAACAAGAAGGCCACATCCTTGTCCTTGTCTCACTGTGGAGAGCCCCCAGGAATGAAAGATTGCCACCACAAGGGAGAGGCACGAGTTCCTCTTCACTAATTGCTTACTAATACTATGTGTCTCGATTTTAGCCATTCTGACAGGTGTAAGGTGGTATCTCAAAGCTGTTTTGATTTGCATTACCCTGATGGCTAAGGAAGTTGAACATGACCTTAAGTATCTTTTGGCCATTTGAACTTCTTCTATTGAGAATTCTCTGTTCAGATCATTTCCCCATTTTTTAATTGGGTAATTTAGAATTTTAATGTCTAGTTTCTTGAGTTCTTTATATATTTTGGAGATCAGATCTTTGTCTGATGTGGGGTCAGTGAAGATCTTCTCCCATTCACTAGGATGCCTTTTTGTCTTAATGACTGTGTCCTTTGCTTTACAGAAGCTTCTCAGTTTCAAGAGGTCCCATTTATTCACTGTGGCTCTTATTGTCTGTGCCACTGGGGATTTACATAGGAAGTGGTCTCCTGTGCCGATGTATTGCAGGCTATTTCTCACTTTCTCTTCTATCAGGTTCAGCATGGTCAGATTTATATTGAGGCCTTTAATCCATTTGGTCTTGAGTTTTGTGCATGGTGATAGATAAGGATCTATTTTCATTCTCCTACAGGTTGACATCCAGTTATGCCAGCACCATTTGTTAAAGATGCTTTCATTCTTCCATTGTATAATTTTAGCTTCTTTGTCAAACATGAGGTGTTCATAGGTTTGTGGATTAATATCTGGGTCTTTGATGATAGCCTATGCTAGAGAGGATGTGGAGTAAGGGGAACAATCATCCATTGCTGGTGGGATTGCAAACTTGTGCAACCATTTTGGAAATCAGTGTGGTGGTTTCTCAGGAAATTGGGAATCAACCTACCTCGGGATCCAGCAAAACCACTCTTGGGAATATACCCAAGAGATGCCCAATCATACTACAAAAGCATTTGTGCAACTATGTTCATAGCAGCATTATTTGTAATAGCCAGAACCTGGAAACAACCTAGGTGCCCCTCAATGGAAGAATGGATAAAGAAAGTACGGAATATATACACATTAGAATATTACTCAGCTGTAAAAAACAATGACATCTTGAATTTTGCATGCCAATGGATGGAAATAGAAAACGCTATCCTTAGTGAGATAACCCAAACACCAAAAGATGTTTAGGGTATGTACTCACTCATTAGTGGACCCTAGGCATAAACAAAGGACATTAAGCTTATAACTCACAAGCCTAGAGAAGCCAAATAGCAAGGTTAACCCAAAGAAAAAATATAGATCCTCCTTGAAATTGGAAGCAAACAAGATGACCGGGCAAAAGTTGGAATCAGGGGAGTGGGGATAGGAGTGGAGGTAGGGGTGGGGTGGGGGTGGAAGAAGTGGAGGGGGAGGGAGAAGGGAGAATGGAAGGATTGGGGAGAGCTTGGGGGAGTGGGAGGGTGGAGATGGAGGAAGGGTGAATATTGGTGAAGGGAATAATATATCTACATTAAGGGAGTCATTTTAGGATTGGCAAGAGACTTGGCTCTAGAGGGGATCCCAGGCGTCCACGGGGCTGTCCCCAGGTAGTTACTTGGGCAGAAGAGGAGAAGGTGCCTGAACTAGCCTTGTCCCAGAGTCACATTGATGAATATCTTGATCACCACCATAGAAATTTCGTCCGATGGATGGAGATAGAGACAGAGACCCACTTCACATCAGAGCAATGGACTGAGCTCCCAAGGTCCAGTAGAAGAGCAGAAGGTGGGAGAAGACGAGCAAGGAAATCAGGACTGCGAGGAGCTGGTCCACCAACTGAGACAGGGTGCCTGATCTAATGGGAGCTCACCAAATCCAGCTGAACCAGGGCTGAATGAGCATATGATCAAACCGGAATCTCTGAATGTGGCTGCCAATGGGGGTTGACTGAGAAGCCAATGATAATGGCACTGGGACCTATCTCTTCTGCATGTATTGGCTTTTTGGGAACCTAGTCTATATGGATGCACATCTTCCTAGGCAGGGATGGAGGGGGGAGGGCCTTGGGCTTCCCACAGGGCAGCGTACCCTGCCCCCTCATAAGGAAGCAGGGGCAGGGAGGAGGGGTAGTGGGGGAGCAGGAGGAGACTGGGAGAAGGGGAGGAAGTGTAAAGTTTTGAATGAAAAATAAAAGAATATGAAAAAGAAATACTATGTGTCTCACAGGTTTTTTCACAGAAACCCAACATTTGATTTGAGCTCAGCATGCTCTCTCTCTCTCTCTCTCTTATAATTTTTCAAGACAGGGTTTCTCTGTAGCTTTGGAGCCTCTCCTGGAACTAGCTCTTGTAGACCAGGATGGCCTCAAACTCACAGAATTCTGCCTGCAGCTGCCTTCTGAGTGCTGATATGAAAGGTGTGCACCATCAGTGCCAGGCTTTGATCTCAGTTTTAAGAAATACTCATAGAGATATCAGAAAAAAAACGATAATTTCAAAAGAGAAATTTGCAAACGTGAAACATTTTTTATTTAATTTAGCAAAATGAAAAAAAGGCTAACTAAAAGTTTTTAACTTCATATATTTAATAATCTATCATAAAATGTTTTATTCTTTAATTCCTTATTTCAAAACAGGATTTTTATCAGGGATTATATTCCATTTCAGGACAATTCCCTTTTATTGTATTTCTGGGAAATTAGCTAAGGGTTTTAATGTTTCTTATGTGAGTCCTTGACTCCTTCCTTTCTTCCTTTGTCCCTCTCTCTTTTCCCCTCCCCTCTGCCTCCTTTCTCAACTGATTCAGTTTCTGTTGCCCTTTCCCTCTTCTCCCTCCTCTTCCCTTTTCTCCCTACCTCCTTCATTTATTGCTCTCCCTTCCTTTTTTCTTTTCTTTCTTTCTACTTTGCTTCAGTTCCTTGTCCCTTCCTTTCAGTTCCTATTTTACTTCTGTTTCTTTCTCCCTGCTCCTTCCTTTCCTCTTGTCTTTCTGGTGTTTCAGTGGTCCCAAAAATGACCATCCTTGGAAAGCTTTTCAAATGCCACTTCAAAAGGTGTTCTGTGGCAAACAAAGAACCCCTGCCGTGACTAGCAGTGACTGCACTAGTCCATGTCCAACAATCTCAAGCTCTGTGTTTACGCTGACGCTTTTATCTGAAAGTGTCCTGGTAACTGTCTGGTTTCTGATTCTATATGAAACACAACAATTTCTGAATGTTATCTTTATAATCTTTTTATTTATTTAAATACATAGCTGTTATTTTGCATATAATTGTTCCTACCAATCTGATTTCCCCTTTCCCTCACACAGAAAGCCTGGAAACTTTCAGCCGTTTTATGGGTTAATATTCTCAGCTAAAGGGCCTGGACACTGTGATTCATTCTGTCAGAATTCCCTCTCATGACCCTCTTTTACTTTTTTTCTCATTTTACTCCTCTGCCACCACCAAACACACAACTTAAACCTTGAAAACAAGTTCTCTGTTCATATACAGTGCTGTATTCAATTTATCATCTCATTTCATTGTTTTTCATTTAAGGCAATCCCTTAATGACAGTGATTTTTTAAAAATTCTTGTAGATTTATTTATTTATGTTATGTCTATGAATGTTTTGCTTATGTATATGTATCTGTGAAAACAGAAGAACAGCAAAAGCCAAAAAAACACAGATAGCCTCTTCATTTCAAAACTCAAGAGAGAGTTAGGAAGGAGTAGCGTAAAGATGCTGACACATTAATTCTGTAAGAACAATTGTCATATTTCTGATTTAAAGAATTACAGACAAAAATCTGTGTTTTGGTGTGTCCCTAAATTTATATTGGAATTCGTTACATCAGAGAAAGTAAACAAACTCATTCTCTATGTTTGGATTTCCTTAATTTTTCTTTTCAATGCATCTCATACTGTACCTCATTTTTGGTTACTAAAAAAAGGAAGTCTGAGTATTTCATTGAAAAGCCCATGGCTCACAAGCCACAATTTTCCTTACCTTTATTCAATTTTAGTCTACAACTTGATGGAGGATACCATTAAACATCACAATATTTTGTGATGTTAGAAGGAAAATACTCCTTTACATGCATCTCCTATAAAGTGAAATGATGAAATAAATTATTCCTGCTTTTGTAAAAGATATCAACAATTTTCCATGGTGAAAAAGACTGACTAATGCATTATTAATTCTTTAACCTATATGGTTAAGGAATTCAGATTTGGTTCATGCCACTGACTATATGCCAAAACTAGTAGAAGCTATCTATTGATAAAGAAAGAAAAATAAGCAGTAGAGGAAGACAATTATATTTGCCAGATTTAATAATCAAAGGAAGTGAGGGAGAGATCAGTGGGCTGAGAGTCTCAGAGGCCACAGTCCTCAACTGAAAGGAAGGTTTGGTAGTATGTGAAGGTAGGAACTTATCACACTGTACCCACATTCAGGAAGCTGAGTAATAAAGATTGCTTTTTCTTTTCCTTCCAATGCCAGACCATGTGATTGAGCATCCATTTATGGAGGGTCTTTTTTTCTCGTTTAATCACATATAGAATATTTCTCACAGACATGGCTAGAGATTTATTGCCATGGTGATTCTAAATCCTTTCAAAAGAACAATCAAGATTAATCATCATTACTCCTCCCCTTGTCAATGTGACAGCTAAACATTCTTAAGCCATAATCTTATACTTCTTTTTCTTACAAAATGGCTTATGTCCATCTAATAACTCAAAATGTATTCATTTTAACTTCAAATTTTCCCATGATCATTAAGACTTATTACAATGTTTCAAAGTCCAAAGCACTAGACTCATAAGAGACTTAAGGGATTCTCTTTACTATGAGATACTATAAAATTTTTAAAGGTTGAATACTCCAGATACATAATTGAACAGAATAAATAGTACCATTCTAAGAGAAAATAAGGAACAGAAAATAATGATCAGATCAAAGATGAAATCATAGCAGGGCAAACACAACATAATACAGCTCCATGTATGAAGCCTCCATATGAAACTTCTTATGGAATTAGTGAGACAAACTCACTCTCCCAATTCTAATTTATGAAGCATACAGAAAACCCTTCATAGGCTAATTCTACCCCCTTTATGAATCTTCCTTCAGTAGATATATCATGGATCTGACACCTCTAAAAATTTGGTCATTATAACTCTGACTTTACTTCCCACCTTAATGCACTAGCCTCTTTAGTGGCTGATTGCAGAAACTCCAATCTTTCTGTTAGAATACCATGACTATTGTCCCAGTTGGAAGTACTCACTTGAAAAAATGAGTGGCTTGGTACCTGCTTTGTCTGAAACATTAAATTCACCCCTCCTCCTCTCTTCTTCACCAAACATCACATTGACTGTCCCTTTCTATACCACATATATTTCTATATATGCTTTTTATATAATCTTGGAATCTCTCCCACAGAAGAAATTAGTTCACTTTTTTTAATCCTCCTATATTCAATATAGCTAGATTATTTTCCAGGACATCTCTCATCTAGCTGTGATCCAAGTAGAATTCTTCTATTTCTCCAAAAATTCATGAATTTATACCCCCCATACACACTGTACATTTCTGCTAGCATTCTGGCCTTCCAACATCCAACAAAATCTCTCTCTCTCCCTCTCTCTCTCTCCTCTCTCTCTCTCTCTCTCTCTCTCTCTCTCTCTCTCTCTCCCAAACATCATGCTGTTTCTAATAGAACTACTGGTAACAACTTTATATATTAGTTACTTGTATCATGGCTGCAACCAAATACTTGACAAAAGCATGTTTAAGAAGGAGGGTTTATTTTCTCTCAGTGATGCAGTTGGACACACTCCATCATGATAAAGAAGCAATGGCATCAAGAGGAAGAAGTGGCTGGCCACATTGTGCTTCCACTCAAGAAGCAGTGATGAACACACATGCTCAACTTTCCCTCCCCTTCTAATTTAGTCTAATGCCCTAATTCAAAGGAGTCAGAAAGTTCAAACTCAGGGAGAGAATTCTTACTTCAATTAATCCAGTCTAAAATACTTCCTTACAGGCATGCCAGAGAAATTTATTTTTATGGTGATTCTAAACCTCACCAAGTTTAGAATCAGGATTAACCATGGCAATAGCTCTTTTGGTATGAAAAGTTAGAACAATGTGGACTTCTATTCATGTGTATTATTTGTTTTATTAATATATATATATATTCTTATGTGTATGGTCTATATCTTTGCTTCATTTTCACTATCCTTTACCATTGTACACAAAATTCATTTAATTTATGTTGTAAAATTTAAGTATCATTCAGTTCATTTCAAACATTAATGACAGGTAAAATCAAGAAGAGTCAAAATGTTTAAGAACTTTATAATCTGTTCTAAGTAAATATTGGTGTTTTCTGACTCTGAAGTATAATTTGATAATCTTAAATGCATGTTGGTACAGCTGTGTATATATTCCCACATAAATATGTATATGTAAATTAATATAAATATTAGTGTCTCTGTATATGTGTGTGTTTGTAAGTATGTGTGAATCTGTGTTTGTATATGAACTGGTACATAGACTAGTTTGTACATATTTCAAAATGTAATATTGGTTCTGTTTATTTGGAAGACAAAGATTAATAAAAATAAAACTCTACTTGGGATTAATAATAAGGTAGCACTGTATATGTAAGCTATATCTGTATTTATGTTTTCAATATTAATTCTTGTTTTGGGGGGAGTGCTTTCCTGTGTGTTCACATATGACCTGTGCGTGTGCCACAGAATTGGTGTAGAGACCAGAGAATAACATTTGGAGTGAGTTCTCTGCTTCCACTGTGGGTTCCAAGCATTGAACTAACTAAGGTCATACGGCTAATAGAGAAGGTTCTTTCACATGCTGCGCTGTCTCACCAGCTCTGTGTTTGTTTTTACTTACAGATATGATTGTGTGTTTATGTGTTCTATGCAAATTACTATTAGTATTACAGTTTTTAGGACTGAAATGCAGAAGTTTTTGCAATACCAGTAGCATGAATAACTTTGAAAAACATTAGCAGGTAAACACTTGAAATTTTGATGAGAAGCAGTGTCTTATTCATGTTTCACAATAGCCCTATATGGAATTACTCCATTGCTATGGTACCAATTAGGCAATCCTTTAGTACTTTTAGTCAACATCATGCGTCATCATAAGAATAGCTAAGAATTATCTATACAAATATTTCATATTATGCAGATTAAAATGGCTAGAATTTTGTAAAGCAAATGATGAGAAATCATGTGCAGGAAGATGGATATTTATCCAGAGATTGTAAGATTGCAATCTGGTGCACCAACTATGGCAAACATTCTGGAGGTTCATCAAAAAACTAGAGCTAAATCTACCACATGATCTAATCATACCACTCTTGGGCATACACTCAAAAAATTTTATCTCCTGCTATAAGGATACAGGCTCACCTACACTCAATAATGATTTATTCACAATAGCCAGGACTTTGAAATATGCTAGTTGTCTATCAACCAATGAATGGATAATAAAAATGTTGCATATTTACACAACAAAATGCACTGCTAAGGAAAATGAAATTATTAAATGAACAGGTAAGTGGACAGAGTTGGAAATAATCATTCTGAGTAAGGAGATTAAGGCCCAGAAACACAAACATCTTTCTTTCATTCGTAGATATTAACTATGAATCTACAGATACTTGTGTTCCATTTAGAATACCCATAGATGTTGAGAAATTTCTATGGGACCAAGAAACAAATTTCAAGGAGGAAAGAACATAATTCACCAGTATAAAGAGTGAAAAGGAAAATCTGGAAGAGGAAGGGTTAAAGTGGTGTAGGAGGGTGGAAGGAAGCTGTGAAGAAGGAATACAGGATGTGATACATAACATTTGTGACATTTTTATTACTAAAACCATAGTGATAAATAACACTGTAAAATCTACAGAGAGAGAGACAGAAAGACAGAGAAAGTGAGAGACAAAGAGAGAGAATGAATTAAGTTATCCCATAACAGGATAACAATGCAGCAATGATGCTAATAGTTACCACAGAGCCAAAAAAAAGTATGCTTGAAATTGGTCCCTTGTGGTCAGGGAGGTTCTTAAGACTCCAAAATTGAAAGCTATCAGAACATGACAGTAATGCTACCCAAGGAGAAATGTAATCATCAATAGTATATACCTATGAACCCTGTTAAAAGCAATGATTATCCTGGCAAGGCATGACCACTAGTTAAACAGTAGCACAAATGTCATGAGATTAACTAACCATTTTATGACTGGATTTAAGTCTCATACCACAAGAAGAAACCCACATTTGGCACCACTCTTATGCCAAGAATTTATGGCTACACAAGTCATAGATCCAAGGAGAAAACTCAATACTCTTATTCTGCTCCTATTCTGTAATATTAAACTTATTGTAATACCCATGGATTATTTATCTCTCAACCCTAACCCTCATCAGAGAAGTTTTGAAGTAGACAGTGACAAAGACAGTAAAGCACAACTGGCCAAATACAGAGATTAAGAGACGTCAGATCGCCCATCCTTAAATGGAACATATATATTAACCCCCTTTTCCAAAGACTAAGGGATCATTTCAGAAGAGCAGCTTTAGAAACATATGGGCCTAAAGGAAGTATATAACTGCAAGGAAACACATTCTGAACACAGCAGGGAAGATATACATTTGAATTTACAGTGTGATAGAAGCATGCACAATACCTGTTCAAGCTCAAACCAGACAAAATGCAAGCATGGAGAGGGAACTTAGGCACCAATTCCCAAACTGAAGAACACATCCTAAAAACAAGGACAACAAAACCAGAACAAAGCAGTAAAAGGATGAGAAGAAGGGAGAGAGCATGGTGAGGGTATGGTTTGGGACTGAAATATTATTTATGAAGCTGTAGGGCTGGAAGTCAAATATACTGCCATATGTTGGCATGTATGAGTCAGTCTTGCCCATTTCTACTCTACATGTTTGTGACTGCTTTGTTTCTTTGTATAAGTAAATAAGAGATTGAGGCTGATGTCATTGAAGATTAATTCCTGCCCAAAGTGACAGAATGCTATAAAAATAGCTTTAAACAATCAGGATTCCATTTAAAAGTACTGTGGGAATGAAGGTAAGAATAACTTTGCTTACCAGCCACCCCGAAAACAGTGTATGAAATATGTATTCAATCATTATATTCTGAGAGAAATCAAAACCAATAAGTTACTGAATCAGTAAAGCAACAAGTAAACTTCTCAGGGTTTCTAGGATAAAGAAACTGCCTTGGCCTTTTGATAGGGCAGTATCTAGGTAGGCAGAGTAGACAGAACGGAATGAAGGGCAGAGTCGAGACGCCATGAATCTCCTGCCTGAGACCGAGGTAGGTTAGAATCTTGCCTGTAAACCACAGTCACGTGGTGATACACAGATTCAATAGAAATGGGTTAATCAAGATGTGAGAGTTAGCCAATAAGTAGTTAGAACTAATGGGCCAGGCAGTGTTTAAATGAATACAGTTTCTGTGTGGTTATTTTGGGGGTGTAAGCTAGCCTGGTGGGACGACAAGCAGCCCACTTGTTCCTGGTACAATTGGATGGCCCATGACTGTCATAATGGAACTTTATAGCTTGGAGCTATATTTCCAAGCTAGTCTATTTGTTTGTGTGACTGTTGAGAAACCTTCAAATTTACTTTGTGTGATTTTGCTATATTCTACTCCCAGAACAACTTGCTCTGAGGAGGAGCATCCCCACTCTGCAGTGTTGTTATTGCAGTATAGGTTTGAGATGGAAAGGCACTATGAAGTAATTTCTTACTTTAGGTTGAAAATATAAGAAGACAGAAAAAGAGCGGAGTAATTAGATCATTGATCTCTATGCAGAGACTAATTAAGATGTAAAAGCATAAAGTACTTAAAATAGGTAACTGATATGGACATTTATTGCCTAAGTTTTTTTTTTCTTAAAGAAACCCCATAATCTAATGTTCTGGTGCTTGTTAGTCACATCTTTAAAATTAAATGAACACAAAGGTTCTATCTTTATGATCACTAAAAATAAAAGCAAGGAGATAGTCAGTGTTAATCTTGCAATCTAATACAAATTAGAAGAGATTACATCCCAGAAATGGTGAATGGAAGAAAAGCAGACACAATGGGCACTGAGAATGACAGAGGACAAGCACTATGCTGTAATACTGCAGGAAGGCTCTCAGGTAGCAGACACAAGGTAACTGTCTCACTGTCACCCATTCATGTGACTCCTCTGAAGAGGAATGTGTCTTTCTGCAGCCACGACTGATGCGTAGAATTACAGATATGTTATAGCATTAAGGAACTTCATGACAGAAAATAATGCTGCCTAATGTGAGCCTTAACTGAACCTTTATATAGAGCACAATTGTCAAACCCTAGACTCTTCTCCAACCTGATATCCTTAAAGTGATTTTTAACTGATCTTAATTTGAAATTATACAAATACTGTTATACTAGAGGAAATGAGTCAAATGTGGGTCAAAGTGAGATATCATTTATTCTCCATTATTAAAACTGTTTTATTACAAGGTCCATACACTAGCACTGTTGTTGATCAAGGTAAATACTAGATGAACTACTCATTAAATTTTTCTAGAATAGTAAAAATTGTTAAAGACTAGGAATCCATAATAAAACATAGATCATAAACTAAAATGTCATAACCTATAAAGGAAACTACATTTTATTATGAAATGAGATTTAACAGAAGAAAATGTACGTACCCATCTGTAGGACCAATTGAGTCTCTATAGAGTATTGCAAGTATTGTGTCTAATAACGCAAATAAAATAGCTAAGCTGCAAATTACAGAAAGACACCAGTGACAATTCCCTAATGTTGTTTTTATTTACATGATTTGAGAGAATCACATGTTCTAGTAAAATATAAAATGTAACATATTTTATGGAAGGCTGTTTTGTAGTTTATTGTTGTCAGAGTTCTCCTATAGGACTTACTGAACAATTTTTTAAAAATCTACTTCCTGTATAAAAATGAATACTTTTAATAATTCAAGTAAAAATCTTGATAGATAGTGGCAGAATAATTTGGCTTCCTTTAGAAGTCATCAAGAAATAGAAGACTGGGATTCTTCTGTTTTATTAATCACAACATGTACCAAAGCATTTCAAATCAAAAGTGTTACTTAGTAGGCACTCAATAAGTGTGTGTCATAAATGATAAGATTGTAAAAATAAAGTACCATCTGTGTGATAATTCTTTATTACTCAAAGCATAGATAGATCTAATATGAGACTGAGTCATTTAATGAAATAACATAGTCAACTAAAATGAGTCCACTATTAGTGAAATTGTTGGAATTATTCATTAGTTTAAATTAATTATATTAGAAACAGCAGAATCTCATACTGTTATGAGTTGCAATATGGACTCAATATCATAAATTAGTGAGAAGTATCATATCCTAAAATTGAAACTGCTGTTATTCAACATAACCCTTTCACAAGGCTAATACAAATAATTTATCCTATCATATTGTTTTAATAGGTAATTTATTGGAGGATTAATAGGTGTTTTAATAGATAATTGAATTGGAGGATTTGTTTAGGATTAAGGTTAAAGTGTACTACATAGTAAACATAATGTTATAGATATTAAAGCTAGTTGCATTCAAAGACAAATTCTATATGGAATTTCTAATAAAAATAGCAGGAAACAGTGAAACATATTATTTTAACCTAGCTAAGCAATGTTTTCTAATTTTCAGCCTGAACTAGATTTGAAAATATAAAATTGTAGCTATTATCGTGTTCACAGTATATACAAAATATAACCATACTCTGTATACTGTGTAAGAAAAGGGAGTTGTATTTCTTTGGGTTGATATTTTTATGAATCCAAAGATTTTGTGGAAAACCATCAGCACAAATTATTTCCGGGTAGAAACCTAAAGTAGCATAGTTATTATAGCATGAGAAGGTAGACTTTACCCACAGGCTCAGCACAACCTCTGATACCACAGTTTTGAAAGAAGAAAAGTCAGAGATGCACACTTGCCTTCAAGCACGCAGTGAATATGTTCAAAAGAGCCATGCAGTTTCTATTCCTAAGGCACAAGTATTCAAGCAGAGCTGGGTTTTACAGATAACAGCAGTCGGTGCCTTAGGGCAAACCACACTTTACCAAAAATATAATGTGGTCACTGGTCATTTCTGCCCTTTAGTCACGTGGTCTGTGTGAGCAGCCATTGATATAAAAGTGCCATCTTTTCAGAGAAACGTGTAAGAATTTAATATGGATATTCTTCATTGGGAAGCATGTGAGGTCGGTTAGCACACAACAGAGGCAGTTGCAACACTGAATCTAATTACGGTGGACCACACATAGCAGGATTTAGTTTTACAGCAGATAACAGGAGTAGACTCCCTTTCTTTATACCAGAAACAATGTATTAAAAATCAGCAAAATTCAATGCTTCCCATAAGTTACATTTGCTGGCAAGTAGGGTCTAAAAGTTCTCAAAAATTACTAGGTCAACTGCTGATAATAAATTCAATACCTTAATATATCCCATATAATCATGAAGTAAAGGACACTGTCCAATTACAGTTAAATTAAAGGGTTAAACCAAGGAGTTCAAAATATAGAAAGTGTACAATAATAGAGTGTTGGCTATGTGAAACAGGCTACTGTGGGTCGTGAATATTGGTCGGCCCACAAAAGCAGTTTAGGAATCAAATAACAATTTTGCTTATATAGTTTGTATTGCTAGTGTTCTCCTTGGAAACTCCTGGACATCACTGACTTTCATTATCCCAGAGTTTCATATTTCATTTCAAATTGATGATCTTTACAAGAAATATTTAGTCCCCAGTGTCAACTGTGAAGTTCTATTGGATCACTCTGCTTTAGAATTTTCAGGAAACTAATGCTGACATTGACTGCACAGGCATACATTATGCAATTCTGAAAGTGTTCTTTCTACTGTAGAGACACATATGATGCAATGCTGACTCTTTTTAGGTGTTTATTGTAGAGACAAACACTATGTGATGCTTAGTATTTTAAGCAGCAACTGTAGTAGCTACTGTGTAATGCTGATTGGCTATTTTTAAATATCTATTGTAGAGACATATACTCTGCCATGGTAACTCACTATTTTTAGAAGTCAGCTAATAGAGTAGAGGATCACACTATAAAGGAAATAGGACCAAGCAAAGAGAAAAATCATACAGGATCCCTAAGGCGAATTTTCTAACAGTTCTAGAGGTGAGGTCAATTTTAGGCAAATAATTATGTAAAAGTGGGAGAATGGTAAAGTAATAAAGACTAGGAGAAAGTAGCACATTTATTTATGACGTATGTTAAGTGAGAGCTGACTTAGGGTATGGACTTCCTTAGGAACTGGATGAATGGACCTAGATCTTTCTAAGGGAATAAGAGAAGACAGCCCTGTCCACAAACAAAGACAAGATCATGAAATGTTTCAGGAGCTCAAAATTTCACCTGTCAATAGAAATCAAGTTCCCAGAAATAAGCACAACCAGGTGTGTAGCTGGGACAAAATGGGGCGAACTTCAAAGTGGTTGTCGTTTAGCAGTAGCAGACTGAAGAGTCAGTATCTGTTAGAGGGGATGCCCTGTGGGAGTGGACTCTTGTCATCCTAGATGAGGAAGCTGCAGTTGCCAGGTTTTGGATAAAAGGTCAACATCTGCATATGGGCCAGAAAAAGGCTTTTTTAATTTCCTCTGTGCCTCACTATGAGAAAGGTTTTGCTAATTCCTGTAAGAGGCATTGTTTATTTTCAATAATATCAATAATGCACGTTCACTCAGGCTTTCATTCACTCCTTAACAATCACTCAGGGATTCTTCCGCTTTCCACTGGCCATGGTGTTTATCAGAGCAAAAAAGTAAATGAGAAAATTTGGGAAGATTTTTTTTCCCAAAAAACACAACAGACAATTCAAAGTAAATAAATAATAAAATAATTAGTTATAAATGATGCCAAGTTTAATCTCTACTGATCCACAGTTAAAGTATTTCCATTTTTATTTCTAATAATGCAAAATTTGATGCTGAGTTATCTACAATAGCTATTAAGAAAGAAAAACAGTAAATAGCTAATAAAAAGAAAGAACATTAAGGTTGAAGCTAATCTTTGTAACCATATTGTCAGTCGATAGAACTCACTCTTATGGAAGAGATCACAGGCACTTTTCAAAAGACATGTAGTTTGCAAAGTAGTTTAGATGTAGTCATGCCTTAAGTTTTGTTGTGATAATTGTCACAGGGAACTTCTTTCCAAAGTTGTTCTGTGCTTAAATACGCCAAAATAAACAGTTTGCAGGCAGACTCCAGAAGTTTGAACCAACACCAGCTTAAGTTATAATGAAAAGGATTCCCTTCTTGCCTCAAAAGGATTATTTCTCTGCTGGCACTAGGCTTTGCAGGGACCCTCCAAACTTTCTCTCTCTCTCTCTCTCTCTCTCTCTCTCTCTCTCTCTCTCTCTCTCTGTCTCTCTCTCTCTATCTCTATCTCTCTCTGTGTGTGTGTGTATGTGTGTGTTCGTGTGTGCATCTGTATATAAATATCTATAGTTTAAATACCACATGTAGAGAGAATATCCCTCTCCTGAAACTCATAGACTAACTAAAAACCATGCAATCAAAATACAAACAAAAAGCCAAAACAGAAAAATCATAAATCTAATTCAAGGAATGGGAGCCATGACTTCCAGTTGTTGTTCAGAGGAGTTCAAGAGACTCCAGAAACAATACAGATTATTTTGTTGCCCTTGGCTGTCTCTCAGACTTGATGTTAAGACTCTATTTTTGAAGACACCACACATATTGGAGATGGTGCTTGGAGGGGAAGAATTTTTTAGCATGCTAGAGGTGCTAAAAAGAAAATGGGAACCTGCCTCCATTAAAGTCATATTTTATTTGCAAATAAAATAGTTATGTTCTATCCCCATTTTACCATGTTCTAAATAGTATCATTTGCACTCAACCCCAAACTGTAATTATCTTCAATCCATTTTATGTTCACCCTTAAATTGATGTATCAGTTAACTGTAATTGTGTAACATGCCCCCAATACTTAGTAGGTTCCCAGACCTTAACCCAAACTGATGCCATTGCGGAAGTACCAACCAGGCTTTAAAAGTCAGCATGTTGGCAGCACTGTAAGACAAAACAAGAACATATATCTAATACATCTAAGTCCATAGTTCAAGAAAAGTCCCTACAGTACTAGCAATGCTTCTGTAGTTCGGCTTCTGGCTGAGGTGGGTTAATATATGGCATTCTTGTGCTTAAAGCTCACACTGTAAAAGGCTTGGCACTTGGGTTCCAAATACCCACTTTAGTCACAAGACAGCTAATGAAGACTTTCTATTCACTGCAGACCACATCTGGGTAGTCTTCTCTTCTCTGGTGTATACCCCGCAACAGTTGCTGCACCTTCAAAATGTGCCTTAACCAGCTCTCATCAGCATCACATTTTTCAGACTGGTAGAAACTAGTCATTTCAACTGATGGATTTGGTGGACTTTAATTAATCTCTCAACTCACACTCTTACTTTTCACCATGAAAACAATCTTTAAAAATGGAAAGGCTGTTGCTGCTTTCTTTCAAAGATGCTCCAATATGTCAGCAAAATCCAAACTCTTTTCTCAGTCCTCCAGTGATCAGCCATCTCCTATCCTCTACAGCATTTTACTTGGTTCCTTTCTCCAACACTTTGAGCATCCTGCTCCAAAAACATGGTAATCTCATTGTTTCCTAGGAAATAGATGCTTACTCTCCTCAGGTTCTTATTCTAAGTTACACACCGTGATATTTTATGAGTCTTCAACAAACACTGTTTCCTCAATGAGGCCTCAATAATACTGCAGCTTAAAGTCACCTCTAGCTGCATCAGCTCTTATCAAATGGAATTCCTGATATACTTTCAAGCACTCATTTGACCTGTAAGCTAATCATTCCTTTGTTCCTTCATCCTCACTTAGAATAAAGTTGTGTCAGGGCATTCATTATTGACTGAGAAAAGTCAAGGAGACCAAATTTAACCAGGGGTAGTAGATGAGGAAGTTAATGTGATATAGTGGGTGTGGTAACAGAAGCCCACACTGACCAACTATGACTGCACCCATGAAGGATATGCTTTTATCACGCAGTATATATTTTTTAAGATTTATTTATTTATTATGTATTCAGTGTTCTGCCTGCATGTATCCCTGCAGGCCAGAAGAGGGCACCAAATGTCATTACAGATGGTTGTGAGCACATGTGGTTGCTGGGACCTGAACTCAGGACCTTGGAAGAGCAGGCAAAGCTCTTAACCACTGAGCCATCTCTCCAGCTCCACGTACTATATTTTTAAAAGGATATAAATTCATCTTTGGGAAGAATGATCTATTTTGGATGTCATATATGAATAAATCGCAATAAGACATAATATTATGAGAAATTACTATTCAAATTAAATAAAACAATCAGTAAGATGAATCAATGGGTAAGGACTCTTGGTTCTAAGTCTAATGTCCTTGGTTTGAGCCCCAACATCCACATGGTAGAAAGAGAGAACTTATTCATAAAATTTATCCTCTGACTTAAGTAAATATAAAAAACATTTTGTATAAATAAATAAAAGATTTCTAAGTTAGGAGTGATTTACTAGAGAAATGGGCATCTGTACTTGTGGTGTGAAGGCCTTAAACATACAGAGAAGCCAAAGAAGAATCCAGTCATCGTTACTGGAGGGTGAAGCATTCAAGGAGCTGACTCATGGCAGTAACCCCGTATGCACAGGGCACATAGTGTGACAATTTGAAAAGAAGAATTTAAGAGGTGATTGTCGCTTAATGAAATCACCACACCTCACAAGTTCAGTGTAGTAAGAAATAACAAGATCTTATCAGAATAGATTAAAGAAAAAAAAGGCAGAAATAGGAAGAAGAGGATAAGGATGAAGAGGAGGAGGGGCTATCTCACTATTAAAGCTGATATGGTTAGGACAATTCTGAAAGTTCTTTTAAAATCAAGCCACAAACGGTAGGACTTGGTGATAAACCATATATGGAGCAGGAAAATGGATAAAATAACAATCTTAAAATTCTTAGGTTCTTAGGATGAAGTAAATTGTGAAGCTTTTCACATACCTGCACCAAGTGGACTATGGATGGAAAAGCATGAGTTAATGGCAGTGGAGAAGATACTAGGAAATAAGATTTTCTTTTATTTTATATATCTTGGCTTCAGAAGTTTTCAATACATTAATGTGGCACTGTAGTGTTTCAGAATTATTCTCTGTAATCTCAAGAGAAGGATGATTTGAGACATTGATAATAAACATAAATGAAAGGCTCAAAAATATTGATGTATATAACAAAAGACAAAATGTCACTGCCATGTAGTTCTGAGAGAACTTTATTCATGGAAAGCTTGACAGAAAAATAAACCATATTCAACATGAACAGAAATAAAGATACGGAAAGTAGCAGCAACATTTTCAAAGTTTGCATTGAAATTGAGGGAAATGGCATTAGGGTGAGGATGAGAGAGTGTTATAGAATACAAAAGCACCACCACCAGTTGCCAGGCAGTGCAGATGACTGACAGAACCAAAGAAGCACTATAGCATAAGAGGAAGGCAGAGAAAAGGGAATGAATGTAAGAATTTTTAAATAAGTTGTCCTACCCTATTTCTGCTGCTGTAACCTAAACACCGAGACGTGGTAATTTATAATTAAAGAATTCCCAAAACATGGTGCTATCCTCACCTCAGCTTCTAGTCAGGGCTTTCTTGCTGCTTTTTAAATTCTGAGGAAGAAAACGAGACAGCATAGAAAGCTAAACATCCTTTTACAAGAATACATCTCAGGTTAGATATTGGGCTCTATATCTAACAGTGTTTAACAGCACTTGTTTCTCTTGCAGAGGCCCCATGTTCTGTTTCCAGGACACACAGGGCAGCTCATAACCATTTGCAACTCCAGCTGCAGGAGATCTGAGGTCAGTTTTGAACTTTCAGGGATACTAAGTACATATATGGTGAGCTGACGTACACACAGGCATATAAAATAAATAAATAAAACTGAACACACTCATGAAAACTAACCCATTCCTCAAGAACAGCATTAATTCATAGAGCATTTCCTTCATGCCCAAGAAGTTCTTCTAACATAGAAATATTATTAGTTAGGTTTTTAAGATACGAAGTTTGGGGAGCATAAGCATTTGTTTTCTTTATCTTGCACCATATATATTCATTTTTCATTACTATGTTACAAAAGTACACTCCACATGAGCATATATTATAATATGAGCATATTACCCACATACTCTCTACATTTTTTACAGTTTTTTATTTATTAATTTTTTTTCTTTTTACATTCAGACTGCAGTTTTTTTCTCCCTCCTCTCCTCTAGTTCCTTCCCATCAGCCTATTTCCCCTCCACTCCACCCCTACCCATTTCTCCTCTGTCTCCATTCAGAAAGAGGCAGGCCTCCCATTGGTGTCAACAAAGCATGACATATCAAATAGAGGCAGAATCAAGCTCCTTTCCCTGCTCCAAGGCTGGGCAAGACTACCCAGCATGGGAACTATCTTCCCCAAAACCAGCTCAAGTGCCAGGGACAGGTCCTGACCACACTGCTAGGAGACGCATGGGCAGACCAAACTATACATCTGTCACAAAGTGAGAGGCCATAAGCTGGTCCCATGAAGGCTCCCTAGCTGTTTCCCAGAGTCCGTGAACTACCATTATCCTAGGTCAGCTGTTTCTGTGGGTTCCCTTGTCATGAGCTTGACCCTTGTGGTTAGTACAATCCTTTTATCTCTTCTTTAACAGGGATTTGAATCTCAGCCTAGTTCTTGACTGTAGATCTCTGTATCTGCTTCCATCAGTTACTGGATTACGGTTCTCCGATGATAGGGTAGTCACCAATCTGATTACAGGTGATTATCAGTTCAGGTACACTCTTCACTATTGCTAGGAGTCTTAGCTGGGGTCATTCTTATGGATTCCGGGGAGCTTCCCTGGCACCAGGTTTCTCCCTGATATAGAAATTCACTAGCCACATCAAGACATCTCTTTCATTACTCTCACTCTCCATCCTGCCCCAACCCACCCAACACACTTCCTCATGTTCCCATAACCCACTCATCCAGGTCCCAGTTTACCAAGAAGATCTCTTCCTTTTCCTTTTCCAAGGGAAATTCATGCATCCCTCATTTGGCTCTCCTTGTTACTTAGCTCATTTGGAGCTGTGGATTTAGCCTGATTATCTTTTAAATTACTATTAACATCCACTTATGAGTGAGTACATACCAACCATGTTTGTCTTTCTGATACTCCTCTCTCCTGTTAGTTCCCATTGTTCCCCTATATAATTTTCCTTCAGGGTTAATATCATAAAATATGCACTTGTTTATGGGTCTATGTATAAAATCAAGGTATATGACAGTTCATTGTCCTTTCAGACATCATACCAGAAGTCCAGTTACTGTCTTGTCTTATACAGAGTGTAATGCTGTTTAACTTTTGTCTTTACTTTTTCTATGTCTGTCTTATTGCATCTGCCAGAGACAGATATAAGCAACAGCTTCTGTGTAAATGTCCCTTGTCACCTAAGATACCTTCTCAGCTGCCCCTACTCTTCTCTGAATCATAGCACAGAGTACGGGCAGCATTTATGGTAGAGAGGCACAGTGGCACAAAGACACAGCTATCTGCTGTCATGTCAATCACCTGTGCTCCATTGCACCACTGTGCTGCGAATCAGTAGGATAAGACTTGTCATGTGGTTTGACAAGTCTGATGGAAAACATATAGGGAGAAAAGGAGGATAGAGTCAGGGAGGAAGCAAGAAATGGGTTGACATCTGTATTCAAAGAGAAAGTTTCTAATGTGATAATCTTATTTTTTGGTTGCAATTTACTATTTTTACAGCATTTAACATAGAGCTTTTCAAAACAGAAAGCCAGATATAGTACTTTAAAAGGGGATTTTATAATTTTTAATTATATGTGTGTATATATTTGGTGTTCTTGTGGAGTTTATTTGGGGGGGCATTTTTCACTGTGCATTTGTTCATTTGAGACAAGTTCTCATTTTGTCACCCAGGCTGATCTGAAACTCACTATGTATGTTAGCATTTAGACATTACACTGGCCCACCCTTACAGTTCTCAATACAGCCACCAAGAACACTCCTTGTGCACATGCACTGGTTAGTACTCAGGTATCTACACTGGTCAGCCCTAAGGATTCTGACAGATTACCTCATTAAGCCATTGAGCCAAGGCTGCTAAGTAGAGCTCTCCCTGTGGGCCTGCTCCATACCCCCTATAAAAAGTAGGCCCTTCCTGTGTCTCCCTCCCTCTTCTACTACTGCTGCCTCTTCTGCTGCCCTCTCTCTTCCCTCCCCTATCCCCAATAAACCTTCCCCCTTAGCTCTGTGGTATGGAGTAACTTTCCTTCTCCTCAGGCCATGATGCCTCACAAAACAACAGAATCTGAACAGTGCTTTTGCATAACACATCCCTGACAGGTAGCCCATTCCGTAATGCTAAAAATCGTCTTGGAGTTCAGTCTGTTTTTTTGTTTTTGTTTTATCTTTCACTTTTTAAGTCCTTTCTCTTGAATCCCATCAAGTACCGTTAAGGTGGCTAAGAGGATGTAAGCGCCTGACTACTTGAATTTGATTCACCAGAACCAAAAGTAGGAGATATCCAACTTCTGCAGGCTGCCCCTCAACTTACACACACACACACACACACACACACACACACACACACACACACACGCATGATGGGGAACCTTGCTAGCCAATCATATGTAAGAGGTGGGTCTTATTTAAGGCATGGCTTCGCTGGGACCCAGGATAAAACATGTACGCCTCTGTGTGTGCGCTCTCTTTGCACCTTTGTCCTGCAGGACATTGCAGTGCTTGGATTTCTCATTTCCTGTTTCGTGAGTTTTCCCCTTATAATAAATAAAATATAATTGTTTACCCTTAGCTAGCCTGGTTATTTCAAGAGGTGGCACCCAACATGTGGATCGAACCCACGACTCCAAGATTAAGAGTCTCATGCTCTACCAACTGAGCTCACACAAGTAAAAATAAATAATGAGTAAGAACATTTTTGAAAAAGAGTTTTAATTAATGGAATAAATCTTTCACAATTCATTCCTACCAAGCACATCCTGGCAAGACTTTTCCTGCTTGTGAAGTGAAAGTGTTTAACAGAGTTGACAAACACATACTGCAGTTCCCTGGTTCAAACAGACTGCTCTTTATGCTGTTTTCTTGATCTTCTAACCTATTGCATTAACTAAAGTGTTAAGAGCAGGATCTCAGAACAGTAACACTTTTGTTTTGTTTTTGTTTTCTCAAACATCTGTAGTTCTTAGTTCTGTAAACTTTTCTCAATGAAATTCATGATTATTTTATTATAGATCTCTAGGAAAGGAGATCCCAGACATTCATTCAGGCTGAATTTAGCTTCATAAAGTAGAAAAATGGGCTTAGCATCAATTATAACTGAACTATGCAAATAAAATACTTAGCCAACCTTATGTTCAAAAGGAATGACGTCACACTGTCACTATTCTGGAACTGGGACCTGGAGACATTGGTCCATCCTCAGATCTCTGAGGATTTTATAGGCCTCAGAGTAACAATAATCTTAGAAGTCTTAGAAGTATGCTTGAGCAGTATAGTCAGGTACTTTAGATGACCCTGGAAATTGTTTGAAAAAAGTTTATCATAAGATTAGTAGTGAACTCCAGACACTAGATAGGGTCACAATTCCTCCCCTAAATTGAGTGGTTTATTGTGTATTTCTTGAGAGAGTACAGTTTCTGAAGTTATGATGACATAATCTTAGATGTTTAAGAATTAATTCTAAGTAAAATTAGAAAAATAGATTTTACATAACACTGATAAGATTTATAAAGCAGAAAAGACTTACCTTATTTAAAAAATTAGAATATAAAAAGAAAAAAAATATAATTGAGGGCTTAAAATATGAGAATAAGCTAACCATTTGAAACTGTAAGAAATCCCTCAATTAAATATTTTCTTTTATAAGAGTTGCCTTGGTCTCTTCACAACAATAGACATGTTAACTAAAGCAGGAGGTGCAACACTGGTGTAGGAGGTCCTTCTGTTTATGTGTTGCTTTCATTGGTTAATTAATAAAGAAACTGCTTGGCCTGATAGGGCAGAATTTAGGTAGGCGGAGAAGACAGTACTGAATTCTGGGAGAAAGAAAGCAGAGAGAGAGCCGCCATGAAGCCGCCAGGTCAGACATGCTGAGTCTTTCCCGGTAAGCCATGACCTCGTGGTGACATACAGATTATTAAAAATGGGTTGAATCAAGATGTGAGGGTTAGCCAATAAGAGGCTAGAGCTTATGGGCCACGAAGTAATTTAATTATTACAATTTCTGTGTGATTATTTCAGGTGTAAGCTAGCCAGGTGGGATGGAACAAAGGGGCCCCGTGCTCCCCACAACACAGCATGTAGGAGGAAATGTGTTTTTAAGGGTCGGCTTAGACGTTTCAAAAGCTCACACCAAACTCAGTCTCTCTCTCTTTCTCTCTCTCTCTCTTGCTTTATTTATGTGTATGTGTGTGTCTATCTTTCTGTCTGTCTCTGCCACTGTTTCTTTGTGTTTTTCTCTGTCTCTCTTCCTGTCTCTGTCTATGTTTGCCTGTCTGTCTCTGTCTGCATCTGTCTCTGTTTCTCTCTCTGCCTCTAAAACAAAGCATTTCTGCACATAGTGCCAACCCCACATTGAGAGTCAAAGATGGGCAGATCTCAAGAACTCTCTGGCCATGAAGCCTACTTCTGTTTCAGTGAAAGATCCAGTTTCCAGACAGAGTGATTTACAAAAACAGAGGAGGCACTGCTCTGGCTTCCTCATTCACATGCAGGGGCATGCATGCACTGCATACACAAAGAGTGATTTGGGAAAAAATACCATTTTCATTAGGTCCTTATCTGACTGGCTTATTTAAGAGAATGCTTCTTCATGTATAAAGAGGACAAAAATTTCTAAAGGCAGTGTGTGAATGTATGTGTGTGTGTAAAATTTCTTCAGCTGTTTTACATAGAAATAAAGAAAAAGAGAGAAGCAGGAATTGTAGCATCCTTTGAGATAAAAATAAGTTCTAAAATTAAACCATGAAAATATTTTATGCCTAAATCTTAAACAAGTCAAGAGAATGTTGCCTGTTTTATGATTTTTATCTTTACAAGCACACATGTGCTGAAACCATCTATCTTAGGCTTTAAGGTCTTGGAATAATTGGAAACAGCAGCTCCAATGTGACTGAAAGGGGGACCCACCATCAAAGACATTGTTCTGCTGAGTTGGACAGCCTGGTGGCTACAAAGAGCAGAGGTTGCTGACGTGTGGTCTTCACGCCGCTTGATGTAATGCTGTTTCAGGAAGCAACTGAACAGTACAGGCATGAGCTGCTACGGAAGAAGGAGCAGGGGGGCAGCTCTTGTGTAGCATAGCACCCTTTCCCTGCCATTGCTTCTCATAGAGAATCCTACACAGCTCTAACTTGCTGAACCTGACCAGTTCACCCTTGTTTTCAAGGCTCTGGTGTCAATACATGGTTTATGAGCACATTCAAAGCAGTAGCCTTGTCTTGTTTTTAAAATTGTCTAACAGGCCAGCTTGACACCGTGCCTGGTACATACTTTTAAATATTCAACAAATGTGAATTGAATGTTAATAGAATTAACCTGTTGCCACCATTTCCTACCTTCCATGTGCTCTGGCACACACTTCTTTATCCCTTGCCATGAGATACTAGGCTATCTCTGTATCAATCAACTACTGTCACTAACAGCAATGATTATCAATTATAATGTAGTTCTACAAAAATATCATTGGGAACTTCTGAATGTATTCCCACTGTCTTTCTCTCTCAACTTAATTCAATTAAAAATCATCCCATTTGAGAAAAAAATTCAAGACTCATAACAGGGCTCGGTCATCGGATATTCGTCTAATGTTTCTTATGCTGCCTATAAAAATATTGGACAATGTATTTCCAGAATAAAAAAACAAGAATCCAAAATATAAAGATGTTGGTGGTGTACATAGAACAAAACACAAGAAAGGGAGTCTGATAATATTGACAAGTCCTTAAGTATTACAGTGGATGAATGCTGACTTTGAGAAATAGTCACAACAATGATATTTTGACTTTTCCCATAGGAGCCATTGACAAGAAATGCTGATTTTCTGGCATTCTTGAGGCTGGAAGAATGGTAACTTTCTAGATGAACAAAATCATGACACAGGCAAGAATCAGTCTAGTTCCAAGGGACAGGGGAAGACATGCCAGGAGATTCTCCATCAAAGTAAGAGTTAAGTGCTCACAATCACAGGATTTAGATGCTTAGAACAGATCAGTAACAGGACAGGGGGAAGGACAGGAAACACGCTGGCAGTTAAAGAAAGGAATAATAATATGCAAAGGAGTGTCAGATGCAAAGAAACAGACTCTCAAGCATACTCATTCCCATAACATCATGAATGGAAAATAACAAGATTCAGGAAAACATTGCTAAAGTTCAGTTAAAGAGAACATATTTTAAATTATAACTGTGCATATTTGTATATATTGACACATATATATTGTATTTGAAAAGAAATTCTAATTTAGTATACAAACTATACTCCATTTACATCCCAATTATTGTAATAGATGCTCACACAGAAGTATCTTAATATACACAGCTAAATAGAAGCCAAAGTCTAAAGTATAAGAAAACAAAAAGAGTTATAGCAAATAACTTACGTTCAAAACTTTTTAGATGGAAATAATCACGAATTGATTTTGTAAAAAGCATTAGAGGGTAAATAACCAACCCTTAGTAAAGAGCCTTACTCCCATCAAATGGGAATCATCAGACAAAGGCAAACAAAGAACCAGAGCTGGGAAAGAAAGACAGGTTAAAGGACAGGGGTAACTCCATGATCCTGAATCAATCAACACACGCCACATGAACTCCATAGGGATGGCCTAGGGACTTCTGTAATTATTCATAATTATTTCTTTACCTGCACATCACAATTTTTTAAAAACACAAGAAAAGCTTCTACCAAAATCAATTGATTTTATGTTAAAAATGATAATTTGTATAATGGAAGACACATTCTGGTAGCCAAAACCTATTCATCATCTTTCAGAGAAATAAAATTATTTTAGTTAAGATAAGTAAATATAAAATAAGAACTAAAATCACAAAGGTAAATCTTTAGAGAACCACATGGTAACATTATGTAGAGTATACATGCCCTAAAATATGTGGCAAACTAAGAGTATTGTGGCACAGATGACAATTTTGCCTTCTTCCCAAACATCAGGATGGACAGACCATGAATCAAGAAAGGAAACAACAATGGACAAGGTCTCAAAATGTAATAAAAAAGTACCTTAATACCTGCCACTGAACGAAATAGATCTTCCCTCCAAGGACTGAAATACATTACTCCTTCTGGAGCATATATGAGTGACCATTGCTCAGGAATGCAGATTTTGGTTAACCCAAATCCCATGTTCCAATGTTAAAGCAGTTTCACATGTTTAAAGATCAAAGAAAACAAATAAGGCATGTATAAATTATATTGGTGGGAACATCAGAGAGCAGGAAGGTGAGATGGAAGAATCTCTTCTAACTGCCTGATATGATATCTAATGATGTTTTTAGCTTTTGGATTGGTGTAACCTGGTGATTTGTTAGGTTAATAGATTTCAAGATTTTTATCTTTTTGTCACTGGATTTTAGTTCTGACCAGAAGTGGGTGAGGAACAGCTTTTCAGGGCTTACAGTGAGTCTGATAAAAGGTCCTTGGACTGTGCACCTACAACATCCCAAACTTTCCATATTACCCAGATCCTAATCAGTAAATCTGCATACAACTTCTTACCATGAGTTTGTACAACAGTAATGAAAAAGGAAAATTGTTAAGAAAATGAGATCTACACATCTTCATTACATCTTAATTCTTAAATTTTGTTGTCTTCTGTCAGAAAAATAAAATCATACTACAATTGGCCTTAGATTTGCTTTTAGGGTATTGCTCTTCTAATGAAGTCCCAAGGGACCATAGTGTGCTAACAGTTCCCAATGTTTTTAAGCCAAATGTTAATTTTACATTCCATGCTGCACACACTATATGATTATGTGTGCCCAATGAAAGAGAAAGCACACAAATTGGATAGGAATCCTGAGAAAATGTGTCTTGTACATTTACAGAACTCACTGAGAAAGAGTGTCACCATTGTCCTGTCACCAGATGGTGTTTACACAACTTCTATAATACTCTCTGACCTTTCAAAGGTTTGCTATAAGGTTATAATTTAAATGGATTTACAACTTTGTTACATTTTATTGATTTACCTCTGTTCCATTCACTACAATTATTTTTCAAATTGAGCAAGCCAACTTTTTAAATGGAACATTCAGAGAATTTTTTATAAAACAAAGACATTTCTTAAATTTTGACCAATTTCTTTGCCTTTGTTTATTTTACGTTATTTAAAATGCATATTAATTAGACCCCTTTCCTCCCTCCATCCTCTATGTCCCTTCCCTCCAAACCCTCCAATGACACCCTTATTCTCGAAGAGAGAGCCTATTTTCTTTTATTATTGCTTCATATACAGATTTGCAAGACCCAGTAAATCTGTTTGTGTTCTATGCATGTATATAATTTCAAGGATGGTCTTCAGTTGGACATCAAATTAAGTGGCTCATGCCTGGGAGATGTTAATTCTCTCTCTCAGCAGCCATTAGATTCCTGAGTTCTATGTTTATGATAACCCCTCTTGAGGTTCCCTTTCCTTCGCTGTTATTATGTATGTTTATAGTGTCATTTCCCAAGTCTTTTCACTCCCATTTACAACAGCAATAACAATAAACTACTTGAAATAAGTGTAACTGAGTAGGAGAAGACATCTAGAATGGAAACTTTGAAGAAACAGATTAAGGAAGACATTAGAAAATATACCGATATCTGTGTTTACTGCATTGCTAGAATTAATTTTGTGAAATAACCATCCTACCAAAAACAAAGAAGATCCTAGTGTTGATAATCTTAAATTTCATATGTATTTAATATTTTCTCCTCACAAAATCCATGGCTTGTCATTTGTTTTTATATGCATATGTGTTAAATATGTAATTTTAATTAACATACAGTTGTCATAACTATCCAAATTTCTTATTACCTATAAAATGTTGCTCTCCTATATATGGGTATTTAAAATTAACCTTACTTTGCAATTTAGTGGTTATGTGGGTTTGAACTGATTCATTAGAGATAATTATTAAATGCATCTTTGTACTGTTTAAAGACGATACTTGTAGCTACTATTTCAATGAATTTGTGGTGTTCTTACTGTTCCTTTTCCTAACCTCTCCTAGTCTATCTCTCCTTCTTCCTTGAGTCAGTTTCTTCTACAGAGATCATTTTAAATTTATATCTTGATTTCAGCGAACCCATGCTATTCTGAACTCTTAAATTCAAATATGCAATGAATGTTTATACTTGTGTTTGCAGCATAAGATTTAAGACGTGGCTGAAGAAGCAATGAAAATGTTCTATTCTCTGAAATAAAATCACAATTTCACATGTCAGAATTCTTTCCTATAATTTTCAAAAGTGTTAAATTCCTATACTAAATTTAAATGATGCAAAATATATGGAAAAGTATTTCATTTTGAAAGCAATGTAATAGAAGCTAATGGGAAGGCTCCACTGTTAACCAGAACCAAAACAGGACAGAGAGTTGCCTAGAAAAGCGTTAGTGGTGACTGGCAGGAAACAGAAGTGAAAACTGTCTGTAATAATCTGACTTTTCAAAACGGTTTAAAATATTCTCTGCTAAATTTAAGATAGCATATATGTAAATTTAAGATGCCAATGATAAATTTAAATTTCTTGATGACATATATTATTTTTGCAAACTTCCTAAATAAAATAATACTTTAAAATAGTATCCAGACTGAATTATAAAGATGTAACGTCAGAAAAACAGTTGAGTGATGTGTTAATTCATTAGCAATACTTGTCTTACAAACTGTCTCTGTCTTTTGTCTTACAAACTGTCTCTGTCTTCTCTCTTTCCTTCTGGAAAAATTATATATATATATATATATATATATATATATATATATATATATATATATATATATATACACACAATTTTAATTAGCACACAGTTGCTATATATATCTATATTAATATATATAATATATGATGTTTTATGTATATAAACACATATTTCACACACATATATACACATACATAAAATGTCCTATATTGTATATACATATATTATATGATATGATACTGAAATGCTTTCTTAATGCTTTCAGGTAGCTAAGGTTGGTGTTAAACAACATCTAGCTTTTTTGTTCCAGGGGCCTTTATTTGCTTCTTCAACCTGGGTAAACTAAACAGTATACACACAGATGGTGAAACCTTATGTTATCCTCCTCTGAAAAGATTAGCTTCATTAAAATGAAAATTAGCTTCCACCTGCTAAATATGACTTGGCACCTACTAAGTGGCATTCCCAAGGAAAAAAATCAAAAAGCCTTTTTTAAAGCATGAAAATTATTTTTAATCATCAAGGTGTTCAACAAAGACTCAAAGATTTTTTTCAGTAGAAATAGCAAGCAAACAAAACAACCATCTCCCTCTATTATTTTTATTTGCAAAAAGATCAAAATTATAAGCTGTGAACAAAGGCTTATGAAAGGATGTGTGACTTTCTTGTGTAAAAGACCAAAGAGAGAAATTGAATGTTAATTATTTTCTTCCCAATAAGCCAATAAACAGAAATGTCTTAAGAGCTGACATAAAGCAGGTATAATTTGGTAAGGTGAATGAAAAAGCAAAGTCATTAGGAGCATTCAGATAGAATGGCCACATCTACATAACAGTCAGAGTTAGCCACAGTGAGTTTGGATTAAACTGAATATTTCTAATTATTAGCTGCCTTCTAGTTCATTCTCAGAATAAAATCCTGTTTCTGTTTAGTATAACCTACAATAAGATGCTCCCTCAGAAAAGAAACTGTAGCACACATCATCTTTAATCTCATAAGCAGAAAAAAGAGAAAAATCTGGGGATCATAAGAGGGCAGAAATGTGTATGACCCAAAGTCAAATTTCTTTTACTTAGAACTTGAATTTCCTGAATTTCCTTTATTGTTTCAGGGATGATTTTTCTACTTTACTCTGGAAATCAGATGCATGAAGTCCATTAGCTCAAGGCAAAGTTTCTTGAAACCTGTCTCAACGCCTTTCTTCTGATGATTTGCACAAGGTCTAATCTATTTGACTGTGCTTTGTGCTTTTCAGATTCTGGTAGGCTAAAGACTTTCCAGAAAATAAAATATAACTAGAAAGATGGGCAGGGGACACCAAAATCTGTGGCTAATGTGTGAAGAGCAGTACCTTTAGATGTAATGGAGCATTAGCACAGAGTCATTATGAAATTATTATCAACATTATGAAGTTATTGTCAAAAAATGGAAGAGAAATTTGGAGTGCATGTTAAAGATTATTTTCCAAATATTGAACATTAATACAAAATACGTGGTATTCATATAGTAAACCTCAGCTACATAAAAAAATACATATTCACTTCACAATGATTTTTATAGATATTTATTTTCTCAGGGTTGAGGAAATAATACTGTTTACACATATTTTAGGTGGAAAAATTCTTTTTAATTTTTTAGCCATAATTTTGGCTACTAGATATATTCACCCTTAGCTAGGGAACTATTGGCAGTTCTTTGCTGCTGAACAGCCAGTGGTTGATTTTCTTTAAGAATAGAGCTCTGCTACTTTCCATTTTATTACAGAGTTTTATCAATTATATGAATTTTGAAAATACCATACTTATGAGTTTTGTAAATGGTAACAATGATCAGTTTAAAAGATCGGTTCACCTCATTCAGATTACAAGGGTTCCAGGGACATAAATTTCATTAAGTCTGTCTCATATTACAATTTCTCCAAAATTTCCAACATTCTTTACTCATACCTGAACACTTTGATCATGTCAATCCTCATTATGTCTGTCTACTAATTATAGCTGAGTAAAGTTAATCACCCACTACCTTCCCTCTTTTCATCTCTGTAATATTATTTTATCCCATCTATATGTACATGAGACATCTCTTATTTTCTTTCTTTGTTTCTTTACTATATAGCTAGGAATATAACTTGTAGCTTTAGTTTTTTTTTCTAATAGAAGCTAATGATTCATTATAAGTAGGAATTCCTTCTCCAGGACTTGTAGCCTGGTGCCTAGAATCAATATAGACTATATGTGTTCATTGTATGGACACGCAGAACTAGAAATATATCGCAAATAATTTTGCAGTTTTAAAAACAGAAGTAAGAAGCAGAGTTTTTATCTATATCCTCTGTCTTCGGGATAATTCTGATTGTGTTCAGCTAGGAACACATTCTAAAATGAATAGACTCCATATTGAGTACTCTTGTTGCCTGACAGCACGGGTCTGAAGTTTAAATAGTTTTCATACTTTTGGCATATATGAAAGCAATTTGATGTTTGCTGTTTGTGTGTTTGGTTTAGTTTTAAACATCTTATATCGGCCTCATCCAAAATTTAAGCATATTAATAGAAATATTTTAATTTAAAATAGTGCTCAATCTTAGTAAGTTTACAGAGTACTTTTCAGAAAATTTTAGGTTGAATGGTTATTAATAATTTTCCTATATTTTAAAATTTTCTTGAAATAATTACTAGATGAATAGGCACTTTCTAGGAAAATTATTGATGCCACTGTTATACCTCAAAAACATAAAGGAAAAGTAGTGCTAAAACATACAGTTTGTCATTCCTATGTAACAAAACTGCTTAGATCATGTGTTCACAAGAGTGAGATATTGCATGACCAGGAAAAGCTAACTCTGGTACTTGCCATCTTAGTAGTAACCTTAAGCAAACCCTATTATCTGGTTCTAAGAAGAATTGGCCCAGAACACTGTAAACACCAGTATCCTGTTTTTTTTGTTTGTTTGTTTGTTTCATAATTATCAAATACATTGTTATTTTCTTGAGGTATGTTAATTCTGTTCTGATGACATATTTATCTAGTTAGGTGACAGTAAATGCTGGACCATACCATTACTAAATTCATATTATTAATTTTTCTATTTGTAGGAAGAATTAGGGAAACCCTGCTATAATGAAGGAAAGAAAAATCCACTTATATGCCAGGTTTTGATGCCCAACCCCCTACAAAAGCAAGCAGCAATCAACTCCAAACAAGAAGGGTTTTACCTGAATGAAAATCTGTAGTCAAATATGTAAACCATATTATCTATCCACCATGTTATCTCCTTATGGTGACTTATATAGCCTACTGACTGTTTAACATTGGGATGTAAACTACAAAAGAATAAAAAGTAAAATATTATGTATGCACTTAAGTAGCAGAAGATTGGGTAGCAGATTCATTGCTGCAAGATCTATTTTAGTTTCTTCAAATTAGGGTACATCTTTTATGTAACTTGTACATAGCTTTCCACCAGTAAGTATGCTCATTTTAATCAAATTTATTCTAAAGACAAAAGGTTTAACTATCTGTTCCTTGAAGCTAAGTTTGATTATTTCAGAGTAGGAAAAGCTATGCATTAAAATACAAAAAAGGGTTAAATATTTTAAAATTCCACAAGAACCTAAGACTTAGAGAAAAATCAATCAAATAGGCATATATACTCAGAAGCAGAGAAGGGGTTTAAGGTTTCCATGATAGCCTGAACTAAGGAGTAAAAATTTATCTCAAGAAATTGATTAGCTAATTTTTCTTTTTTTTTCCACATTTAATTTTTTATTATTGCGTTATACATAGTACCATTCAAAATTTCCACCTCCTCCGCTCCTCCCATTTCCCTCCCGCTTCCCCACTCCCCCTCCCCTTTTCCCCTCCAGTCCTAAGAGAGGGCAGGTTACCCTGCCCTGTGGGAAGCCCAAGGCCCTCTCGCCTCCATCCAGGCCTAGGAAGGTGCTAATTTTTCTTTAAAAGAGAAGAAAAGAGAGCAAATGTGAGTGATGTCAAGGTTAAGTATAGAGGAATTCACTTTATCGTCTGTTCAGTGGGAAATGCATGAAAGAGATGCAGAATAGCTGATGTTCACCTTTGGAAATTGTTAGCAACAGCCCAGAAGTCTAGCAGTAAAGGATACACAAACTGCATCCAGATCTCAGGTCTTGAGACCGGAGCAGATGGAACATCCTGTCATTATTATAAAGTTTAGTTGTGGGAAGGAAGAACTGGTTAATATGGAGGTCAGTAGACTGTCAGTTTCTCCATTTTATTCAGTTCATTCATAACTGATCTCAAAACACTAAATGAAAGATAATGTTACCTAGAATAGACATCTGAAAGAAACACACCTAATTTCATAGACTCTTTAGGAAATGCACTTTGCTTTTCAAGAAACTTCAGATGAGTTATAGACATCCTCTTGAAGATGAGTTGTTAGGGTCTTGAACCATTTCATTTAACCAAAGAGAAACAGTGACATTAGTTTATAAAAGTATATTCATTTTGGACTCAAACACTGTCTGCACAGTTAACAATGCAACCTGTTGTAAATCTTTATCAAAGGTAATCAAGTCAGAAGATTGCATATATGGTTTTATATGATATGTCTTATATGATGAAAGAACATCCAAGGAGGCATTGCACTGCACACTCCAGATCCACAGAGGCACTATGTACAGATATCTCTAAGGAACATGCAGTGCTTGTTCTTCTGATTACAAATGAAAATGAGTGGACACTAGAGAGAGAATTTATATAAAATATGTTCTTGTTTTTTAGACACGGCTATATGAAAGAATGCTCTGAGTTCAGAGATACATAACCAACCATCACTGAAAAAAAATTCTTACCTAAACATTCATTAATATATACTAGTATGGATCTATGCAAATGCATGATCGATACTAACAATAAATTCTGTTAAATATTTATAAATTTAATAATTTTTTTCAAAAAACATTTATATATTCTGGAATATATTCATTCCAAACCTTCAGGATTAATAAATTACCTATCTATCTATCTATCTATCTATCTATCTATCTATCTATCTATCTATCTATCTTCAAGCTTGAAAACAATTTAAAAATGTAGATTCTGAAATAGGATGACTTCATGTTTTGGGACCATTTGGAGTCCTGGCCTCCAGCTGCTCTTCCCTGCAAGAGATTTTTACTTTACTTCTGATTTGAGTTACTGAAAGATGTGTCAAAATTGTTTACCAGCTCTGCTTCATGAGCACGTGTTGCCTGCCTTGAGGATCAGAAGATAAGGTTTTCACCTGTTGGTTCACCTGATTGTTGGGTATATAAGCCTCCATGGTGCTATTGAATAAAGGGCTTCTTACCAGTGACTAGAGGTCCTTGTCTCTGTCTCTCTGTCTGTGCTGTCTCTGTGTGTCTTTGTGTGTTTCAACCTCCAGCCCCTTGCCCGAAGCTCGCAAACTGTATAGTGAGCATAGAGCGCAGACAGGCGTTGTGCGCTGCATTCATGGAAAGTCCATTCATATAAAAAATCTTTGCATTAATGTTTATATGATGATTATATAAAATTTATGAAAAATTTAAGTCCATGTTTGAAAAAAAATAATAATGAAGCCGTCTAACTCACATTTCCAAAAGGTTCTTTTTTTTTTTTTTTTTTAGCACTGGGAGGGCAACTCATTGAATACTGAGTGCTAAGTTTGACCATGTTTATTTTTCATACACTTTTACACTCCAATACAAAAAGGGGGAAAGAAGACAAAAGACTGCTTTAACATGTCACAAAGTACAACCAGAACAGTTACTTGCATCAAGCCATTATTTCATAAGTAAGGGTATTTGATATTTGGGACAGGAATATGCACTGAACACACCATTGGCCAAGTATTGTGTAGGCAGTCACTCCCCATGTCAAACCTATTTTAAAAGAAGGAGCAGAAGTAGTCTTGAATTCTTTGACTTTTGCTCAGGGTGGATCAAATCCATGTCTATGGGCCATCTTAGTGTTCAAAACACCAAGTACCACACCCTGGGTCAGAGTGTGTAGCCACACTTGTTTGTAACAACTTTGAAAGAGTAAAGATAAGCTCAAACTCTGTGAATTCAAGTTAAGTGGAGCAGGATCATGTCTGTGTGTGTCCCAATATTTCTGATTTGAGTTTTTATGGGTTTTGTTTCCAAAAGGTTCTTTACATAATAAAATGATAAGATGAAAGGTTATATATCTTTAACATCTACTGAAGAAACTATACAGTAATTAATAGTCACCTATTTTCTATCCCTAATTAAAATATGTGGTGTTTAGATCAAATGATTTCTTCTCTCAACAACGACTACTACCCACATATACTCAAACACAGAGAAACTCACAGACACAAATTTATACTAAAACACATATACAGACACACATTATACACTCAATATATATACTACATATATACACATACACTTACACAGAGAGACACACCGACAAACACACGCACACACACACACACACACACACACACACACACGCGCGCGCACACACAGATCCATAACGGGATCAGGTTTTAGTCAAATAAGTAAAGATTCAGAGCTTTGAAACATTTGTATCAGTGAAAATTAAAAATGGTAATCTATCTAAGATTGTGTTCTCTGAAAGAATCTTGGTATAAGACATAATACAAAGCAATGGTTTGTACTATGATCTATGGTTTGATAGATGATCATAAAATACATGGACACAAAATATTTCACAAATTTCAAATATGAATACAGCAAAGAGAAAACAAACCAGCCAAAATAATGGAAACACCTTAATATAGAAGTTATCACATCATTAATTTAAGCAGCATTAGAAAAAGAAAGAGGGATTATGGTGATGTTGTCACCAGGGATCAGTCCATAGATACTGTAAGCCAATTTCATGTAATTAGAAACAAAAGCAGGCTGAGGGTGATGGGAATAGTTAGAAGGCAGGACGGTGGGAGGAGTATGCAGTCACAGCAGGTAATGAAAGCTCAACCTAGACAAGAAAACAGGACTAGAGCTGCTGAAGCTGCAGAAATGGAGATTCAAGTTAATTATCTAACCCACTGAAAGTTATATATATGTAGATGAATAGATGACATTTTATTCAAAATGCATCTTTAAAAATACTTTTATTTTTGATATATAATTACACCATTTCTTCCTTCCCCTTTTCCTTCTCCAAGACCTCTCACATACCATCTTCACTCTTTCTAATCCATAGCTCTCCCCCACCATAATTGTAATCTTTTAATTTGCAAGTAAATGGTTCTGATGTTTCAGTCAGATGTTGATTGTTTTCAGCTGTTACTAATTATTGTCACTGTTATGATTCAACAAAATATTCTTGGGCAACTATATTGGGAGGATGCTGCCTCCCTGGGCTATAATTATGTACAATTTTAAAGCTCAGGGTCTGTATAAGTGTTCTTTATTTTCTAGGGAGGAAGAAAGACAACAGGGAGAATCAGGACTAAGAGCAGCATTAACCAAGTACCTCCTACCACACATTCCCCTTTTTTGCAGTTTCTACCGTTTTTACTGTTGAATAGAAAGCTGGATTTTCTATTTCAGCAACCTAGGTGTGTTTATTTTTCTTGATGCAGAGTTAGATAATGCAAACAGGCACCTTTACTGATATTTTGTCTATGTTTCTTTACCTACTTACCTTAAAAATATTGAGAATTTAAGAAAAATAAAGATGCTATCAAGGGCTCCAGTTTTCTTTTGGAATATTGGAGCAGGTATAGCCTATAAAATATACCATCACTCTTATGTTGAGAAGAAGTTGTGCCATTAGATGACTTCATGCTAAAAATTCAGTATCAGCATTTTTTCCTATGCAAATGATAATTTCTATTAATACTTATTTCATGTTTCTTCAGTATGGCATCATAGACTCTAGGGGAGAAGGTCACAATGAATCAATGTATAATAAATCTTCTTGAAATGTATTAATTTTAAGATACTATGAAATAAAGAATATGTCCATTTCTTATTCAGATTAAGAAATCCCACAGGCCAATCTGCAGCTTAGTGTCTTGTAGTAGCATTGCCTTTCTAATGCTAGATTTTTAACCTGTGTTTGAGAAACTTCTACAAGATTTCAAAAGAAATTTTCCTTTGGGGTTTCACTAGAGTCTATTTACTAAAAGAAAGATGTGTCCAAATACAGGCTACAGCAGCAGAAATGTAATTAACTACCAATAAAGACACTCAGAATTTGTTTTTCTCATTCTTTAGTTGTGCATAGTCCTAGACAGTTGTTTACCTGCCAGCCTCTTGAACTCATAGGTCTAAAAATCATCTTTTGACTAGGAATACCACAGACCCTCCAAATAGGCATAAATATATCTATGTGTTTGCTTTCTCACCTTGTCAACTAGAAAGAGATTACTGTGTCAAGAGAAGATTCCTAAGTGGATGACCAGCTCCATGATTGTATCGCTACAGGTCCAACCCCATGAGATGTGAAAAAGCAAGTATTTTCACTAATTTGAATTAATACTTTATAAAAATAAGTCACAGGTAGAACTAAGAATGCAAAACTAATTATCAGAAGGGATTTCTATAAGATGTATGCTTCTGAAGCTCAAAAGCCAAGTCAATACGATGCTCATTGTATGGTGCTCTTTTAAACTCTCTAGTATCTCAATGCTGCTAAACTTGATCTAGTCAAGATTCAGGTTGACTGAATCTCTCTATTACAATATTCTGTCTCTTATAATCTTGTGTCCAACTCTGCTTTAGACAACAGGGTTGCTTTTTTTCTAATTTTGACTTTGCTTAAAAATTGTTTTTTCCACTATTCTTTTGCCACTACTCGTATAGAATCAATATGCAGTTTTCAATGTTTCAAGAAGGCTTCTTTAAGTATTCTACATGATGTTACAAAATGTTGGTATACAAAATGCCTGCTTTATTTTTCTCATACAAAGTACTCAATAAAAAGGATTGGTATTTGAGACTCTAGAGGTCAGAATGATGCTTATTTACATATTATTTTCTAGCAACTAAGGTTGTAGTAGTTAGAGAATGTACTCCTGTGCATTCTGCAGAAGGCATCGCTTAGGCTTGCTGCACTCATTTTGAGGAATTTTAAACCTAGTCCTATCAGTTCCTACAGCTGTGACACGGGTATACTGCTAAGACCCTCTGCATGTTGGAATCACTCCTTTGTCAGAGAAACCTGCAATGTTTTATCTCAAAAGAAACTTTGCATAAGTAGTAAAACAAAACCACACAAAACCTTTTATAAAACAGGCATAAATTAAAAAAAAACTAATCACTAATATTAGTATAAATAAGTGAAAATATTGGCTATTACAATATTGCCAGTCAAATTGTTCTGTAAACGTTTGTGGATTTTCCTTCCTATACACTTAACATGTTCTATTACAATGTGATTAAAAACAACAGCAACAAAAATTTGTCGGCATTTAGTTCTTTGGTAGTTTATTTGGGAAGAGTCCTACTTTGTGAATTACCCATTTAATATGTGCACTTAGCAAATCTAGGATGTTCAACAAACTAAAATATTATTCAGTAATTATTATTCTTACATGCAAGTTTTTCCCATTTTATAATCCTTCAAAAATATTTGTGGTACTGTAGAGCACTGCCATGTGCATGAAACAATGATCAAAACACAATCTGCAGCTTAGCATCCCACAGTGGTATTATTTTTCTATTGCTAGGTTTCAACCTGTTTGAACTCTAGAAGATTTCAAAATGACTTCTTTGTCTTTGAGGCTTCACTGTAGCCTATTCACTAAGGAGGAAGATCTGCTCAAGGAGAAAAGTTGGGGATCAGGAGGAAAATTAGGTAAAGAACAAGTCTTCTAACATAGACATTTTCTATGTTATGGTGGTTTGAAGCAAGCAGCTTTTCATTCAAATGTTGCCTCAATCATTGGAGAGATAAGGCCATTCAAAAGTAAGTGAACAATTGAGTGGGTCCACTCTGGGAAACTTTCAGAAATTCCAAACTGCTGAGTCAGGAGTATTATAACAGAGCTATCATGTCCCATCACATTGCTACCCCATTGATGTGGGATGTCCTTCTGTATATGTGTTGCTTTATTGGTTTATGAATAAAGCTGACTTGGCCTATGACAGGGCAGAATAAAGCCAGGCAGGAAATCTGAACACAGATATAGGGAGATAGGCAGAGTCAGAGAGACGCTGTGTAGCTGCGAATAAAGAAAGATGCCAGTCACTAGCCAGAACCTTACTGGTAGACCACAGCCACATGATGATTCACAAATTAATAGAAATTAGTTAATTTAAGATGTAAGAATTAGACAGAAATATGCTAAGCTATTGGCTAAACAATGTTGTAATTAATATAGTTCCTGTGTCATTATTCTCAACCAGTTGGCCAGGAAATTAACAAGCAATCTCTGCCTACACCCATGACCCGAGTTGACTATGACTGAACTACGATCAACTAGGACTGCCTTCATTTCCTTAGCTTTATTTCTATCTCAAAGAACACATCACTGGACACTGTCTACACAGTGGCTCACACTGACCTTATAGAATGGCACACTGGCTAACCTGCCCTGCCTTTCTTCACTTGCCATGAAGTATATGCCAGGAAAGCACCACAAAGAAACGCACCTTCACTGAACACAGAATGTTTCAAAATGGAGACCCGCTGCGGCAAATTGCTTGTTCTGCCAAGGATTCCCAGCTCTCCTGAGGCCTAAGAGTATCTCTTTCTATTCTGATCTAAACCTTGAATTAATTCTCCATTCCTGAGCCCTATCCATGCTGCCTTATGGACACTCTACTCTAGCCATGGTATTTCCACTCACTTTTATCCCAGAATAAGGCTGTGAGAAGACTCCACACTAAACCATCTAACTCTGGGAACCAAACTAATCTTTACTCTTTAAATAGCTTCTCTGGAGCCATTGTCACAGCAAGGAAACTCTTCCTAACACATTACTGATCTCTAAGAAAACATGGAGGGGCTCCTCCAAACATATCTATTGTGACTTTCATTGTCCTCACAGCAATTTGGACAAATAATAATTTCTTACATTTATCTGATTTATGCCCCAGTCTCTAGGAGTCTCATGGCAACTAAGGAACTTCATTTAGAATTCGGTGTTTTCTCCATTCTGTGATTGGTGTTATTGGACTAGGATTTAGTTTAGCTTTGATCAACCAATAACATTTATTTATTATTGTAGCCTTCTCCAACATAAAATAAGATTTAAACTAATTTTATGAAGCTTGTCTCTTAAAATAAGAAACTTGGTGCAAACATTCAATTGACATTTTGTTTAAACCATAAATTCCTCCACAGATGATAAACTTAGATTTTGGATTAGCCATGATGGTTAAGCACTAAGCATGACCATATATACACATATATAAAGAAGTCTCTAAAAAACAGTACATGGAATAATTTAATCCCTATGGCCACACATTTTCTTGATTTATTTGCTTAATTATTTGGGATTTTGGAGAAAAGATTTCTCTGTATAGTCAGGATGTTTGGAACTCAATAGATGGCAAAGTCATCTCTGTAGAACAGGCTGGCTTCAAACCTATAGAAATGCTCCTGAATCAGTCTATCAGGTGCTAGGATTGCAGCCAGGAGCAACTGTGATAAGCTTTAACTTTTATTTCATAAACTTTACAATTAAAAGCTACAAGTAAATATCTAAAAAAATGTGATGGCATAGAGAAATAACATTAGTTACAAAAATAATATTGCAAAGTACTACATAAAATTAAGTCATATTTATTGCAGAAGGAAGTGCTAATTATCAAACAATCATTCCCTTTCAAATTCTTTTAATGTGGAAATCTCCACTAAATTGTGTCATGTTTGCACAGGGCCTTTCTATGTTGCATATGTGCCACCAAAGCAAGCTATCTTTACCCAGTGACAGGTCCAAAATAAGAGAGAATTGGGCAACAGTCTCCCTTAGGATATGGTTGAACATTAGACTGTATAAACAAACTTGAAATTAAAGCTTTTATTTTACTCAGATTGCCCCTTGTGTGCATTTTAAACGGAGTTGCTGTGTTTTCCAGAAGAATGTGAATAATTCACTTAGGTCAGCAATTCATGCTGCCATTTAACTAATTCTGCAATATCTTTCTAGACTGGAGAGAAACTGCACTAATGGGACAATGGTTTGCAACTTTTATGATGAATATACATTCCCCATCACTATGCTTTGAATGGTCAGCCATACCGGAGTAACTATGAGATAAGGTGTTTGCATCTCTTCTTCTGAAAGTTGGTCTCAACTGCTTTTCACTTTTCAAAAATCCTAGTAATATACAAAACATTTTTTAAAAGACGATTCTGAAGGGTCATGAAGAAAGGTTGAAAAAGTTTCCTCACAAACTTGAGTTAATTAATGTTCACATTCTGTGTCCTTCAATAGCGATTTATTAATTTTACTTATTCTCTGTGTGATTATTAACATAACCAGTCATTCCTTGCTTACTCAAGAGTTTTAAAATTTAAATCATTCCACTGTTGCACAGAGGTTATACTTACTACTCCTGTCAAAACAGAAAGCATTGAGAATTCAGATGATTAAATACAAACAGAAATAATAAAATGAGAGTCTTCAAATTTGGGGAGATTTTGCAATGTGGAAAACTGACATTTTCTAAAGTTTATGGCATTGGAAGAGGTCATTGTTAAAGAAGTAATTCAGAACATAGGTAGAAAGTGAAAACTAAAAAGGATTGAGTACAAAGAAAGAAATTTGTTGAATAATGTGTTTGCTACAAGTGCTTGAGAATTATGGTTCAGGTCCAGAGAACCCATGTATTACTGAAGACTGAATCCAGGCTGAATCCATGACCTAGGCATGCTGGGCTAATGTTTTCACACTGAGCCATAGACCTAGGCCCTCCTAGAACCCAAGTAAAAGCCAAATGGTTTGGATGCTGTCTGTAATTTCAACACTCAATAGGCAAAGTAGGGAATTCTGGGCCAGGCTGGCTAATTCACTAGCTGATGGTGGCTAATTCCGGATTCAATATGAGACCCAGGCTTACATAAAGTGGAGAGTAACTGAGGATGCCACAGGCAGTTAATCTCCAGGTTCCACAGACAAGTGCACCTGTGCCTACTCATCCTCACTTACCTGTGCCTGCATGTATGTAAACTTCCATGTGCATGCACACACACCACACACACACATACATACAAAATCAAACAATATACATACAAAACCAAACCAACCAGTTAGCAAACCAGTCAATCAACCAAGCAATTAACCACACAAAAAAGAACAGGTGGCTGGGAAATACACATTAGTTTCAAAGCGTGTGTATTCTTTCCCATGCTACTGCATGGCAGAAAAATGTAGGGGTGGGATCCGCCATGTTGCTCTCATGCCCTCAGGGCTGGCTCATCTGTACCCAACAGCAGGGTCAGCTCTGGTGTGCTACCCAAATAGAAAGCAAAGGATATTTCTTCCTGTGCTGATTTCTTGGGGATGAATTTAAGCAACAGTTTTTGGTATGTATGCTTCCTCTCAAAACAGGAAAATATCAAGTTCATTTATTATAATTTAGTAACTTCACAATACATGGGCTTAAACTATTATATTAAACTTAAACGTGTTAAACTATTAACACATGTCATACAAATTTATGAAAATAAGAACGTTATTAGTGACTATTTGAGATTGTCATAAATAGGGCAATTTCCATCAAAGACTATTTTAAGAATCCTTCCTGTCTACCTCCCACTCCATTTACTTAATTGACAGAAACATAATGTACCTTAATTTACATGAACAAATGCATATTACAAACCTATGCTTTGTGAAATAAAAATAATGGATATAATTTTAACTAAATTAATCTCTGGAAAATTAAAAGAAACTCAAGGCGTTTTCCCATATAACAATAATAATAATCAAAATCTAGTGGAATACATGATGTTAGAATTTGCAACTACTCTACAAGTCAAATAAATTAAACTTCATATTTTATATGCATTTGAATATGTTATTTCACCTCAGTCAGATATTCATTCCTATTGCTTCTCTAGTGTCTTCAAAGATCATAGTAAATCACCTCTCCTCTGTAACAAGATCTTGCCCAATTGCAGGCACAGCAATCTCACATTCTGAGTTAATTAATATGCATTGCTTGTTGCTTAGCATGGTAACCCCTATTTCAACAATTAAAACTGTAAAAGACTTTCAAGTCCTCCTTGAAAAGGCAGCACATTCATTAGCTTTAACTATTTTCAAAATCTACTTCAAATTTACTATGAACTTAGGACAGGTCAATGAGTCAGTTTTTCCACGTGTGAAATAATCAATACAATAGAATCTATTTTTATAATACCTATATGTTCACTAAAATAAGACAAAACTTATATATAATAAATGTACACTATATACTTAATAATTGGATAATCTAACGTATCTCAGTCTCAAGAAAAGGTATACTATTAACTATACTTAGGTATGGTACACTGATGCATGTCATAAGATAAATGGCAGGGCCTGGGTAAACTCTAGATATTTTGCTACCTATAAAATTGGTTCCATAGCTTGATAGACTAATGTAAAACTGACTCATTAACTAGTCACCATGAACATACATCAGAGCAATATACTTATATGTATATCCTCTGGTATCAGTATTGATCATTAATAGCTACATATACTCTAGGTTGCATGACAATTTCCCCTGGTTTACACAACATTTGACCTCTTCTGTGTGATTTCTAACTCAAAAAAAAAAAAAAGGAGTGGGTAGAACTTGCACAGTCAGAAGCTTTGAAAACCAAGAGCATAGCCTTAAAAATACTACTATAAGAGCTTCCTCTCAGAGTTATTATCAGCAACAAACTCGGGTACAGAGAAGATGACAGAATCTATTCCCAAATCTGGAACTCTGTTTGGTAATTGAGAAGAAAGTAAGGAAATATCTGTGGAGGTGACACAGAAAAAGAAGTGTTTAAAAGGATTCATACTCTACTTCCATCCATTTGCCTGCAAAATTCAAGATGACATTGTTTTTTACTGCTGAGTAGTACTCTAGTGTGTAGATGTGCTACACTTTCTTTATCCATTCTTCCATTGAGGGGCATCTAGGTTGTTTCCACGTTCTGGCTATTACAAATAATGTTGCTATGAACACAGTTGAACAAATGCTTTTGTTGTATGATTGGACATCTCTTGGGTATATTCCCAAGAGTGGTATTGCTGGATCCTGAGGTAGGTTGACTCCCAGTTTTCTGAGAAACCGCCACACTGATTTCCAAAGTGGTTGCATAAGTTTGCATTCCCACCAGCAATGGATGAGTGTTCCTCTTACTCCACATCCTCTCCAGCATAGGTTATCATTGGTGTTTTTGATTTTAGTCATTCTGACAGTTGTAAGATGATATTTCAGGGTTGTTTTGATTTGCATTTCCCTGATAGCTAAGGAAGTTGAACATGTCCTCACAGGAGCCAGCTGGACTGGGACTGAATGAGCATGTGATCAAGCTGGACCTCTGAACGTGGCAGACGATTGGGGTAGATTGAGAGGCCAATGATGGTGGAGCTGGGATTTGTCTCTACTGCAAGTGCTGGCTTTTTGGGATCCTGGTCTATTTGAATGCAGACCTCCCTGAGCCTGGATGGAGGGGGTGGGGGCTTGGACTTCACACAGGGCAGGATACCCTGCCCTCTCCTAGGACTGAAGGGGGAATGGGGAGGGTGAATTGGGGAGCGGGAGGGAAATGGGAGGAGGGGAGGAAGTGGAAGTTGTGAATGGTATTATTTATAAAGCAATAAAATAAAATAAAAACAAAAACAAATAAATAAATAAAAATTGAAAAATAAAATAAAAGGAGTTATACTCTTTGAAATATGTTCAAGGATGTCATCTCCTCAACAACGAAGTAGATGTGTGACTTTGGCTTGCAAGCAAAAACTGTTTCATATTCTTCCATTGGAAATTTAGCTTCTAAGGAATATGCTCTGAGTGACCATCCAGGAAATTTGCAAAGTGCAATCAACTTAGGAATTTGTGACATAAATATTCTATTAAAGAAAGTTTAAAGTTAAAGTTCTAGTCAACTGTATAATGACATCTTTGGTACAGATCAAGTTGTCTCTGATCACTATATGCATGAGTCATTCCCTAAGATCTTCAAGTTATGTCATTACAACATTTCAATATATGGGGATAAAATGATCAGCGGGAATGAAGCCAACAGTGACTTTTCAGGAATAATCTTACATATGAAAATTCACTTGTTGGAAGAAAAAGGTCATTAATATTTTCAAAAGCTCACACTGAAAAGCTTTCTTGGTACAATACTAGTAAGTAATTTACATTTTAGATTTTAGTGCATGCTTATATAGAGCAGGTAGGAAAAGCAGTCAAGGAAACAAGCCCTGTCTGGATAAGAGCTGGCTACTAGAGGTGTTGTAAATGCCATATCCTAGGTACCTGCTGCTATGGAACTAGATGGAAAGCGGTGGCTGTTTACATGGCATTGAGATTAAGTTTTAAGTATATTATTCATCAAATTGATTAACAGGTGTTTATTCAGAATATACTTTTTCAGTATGTACTCTTATTTAAGAATAACTCATAATATAACAAATATAAATGTATGTACCTTGAATGCTTGTGTACATATCCAAATCTATGTATCAATACTTGCATATATATACTGTATGTTATAGGACTATTAATGTATTCACTTTTATTTTCTTTAGAACCACAATTTACAGCTTTCCTCTAAAAAATACAATATGTATTGAAACCAGAAGATATCTCAAGGGACTATGACACTTAAGGAATAGGTAAATTAGATATGTACATTGTACTCATATGCCCCAAAGGGAAAGAAAGATAAATGGTGAGTTGATTATGTGAATTCCCATATTAAACTTATTCAGCTATGAACTGACACAATCAAGCATACTGTCTCTGCCTCAGTAAGCACAGGAATAGGATTTGGAAAAGCTACAGTGTGGCAGACAGTGATACTCTACAAAACTAGGTCACTGGAAGCTGAATCTTTACATTTCAAAGATGTGTCTGTGTAACTACTTAAAATGAAATAACTTGATTTTCTATTTAGATTATATGTTGTAGACGTTGATGCTTTGAAAGGTTAACTATTAAGATCTTAGCCACCTTTGTATTAGGAAAAGTAGTGCCGTATTAACAAAACCAAAAAATTATAGCTCAACTAATCAGTATTATGCTGAGGTTTTTTTTTTCCCAAAGACCCAAGGTACTAAAAATAAGAATTTCTTTCATGCCTAAAATTATATCATTATACTTCAACTAATAATGAACATATACACACTCACACTCCCCTGACAACAGTTCAGAAGGGAGCTCACTATATTTTGCAAGTTTTCCTCCATAATAGCAGATATTTAAGTGATTATCTTTCATTTAGTTTGATAGGCACCACTCCATGCTTCAAGCAGGAAATATTACACAGACTGTAAACTGTGTTAAATTAATAAATTAGAAATGGAAGATCTTTTTTCCTTTTCTAAGACTTATCAATGCACTGTTATCTCATTTCACCTCATATTTAAACATTAGTATTTAAACACAATTAAACAAATATATAGCGAAGCTACTTTAATCACTTAAAACTGTTGTTCAAGTGCAAGGCTGAAGTGATATACATGTGTTGTCCTAGCAATCTGAATGTAGAAGCAGGCTACAAGTGACTGCAATCAACTTAGGAATTTGTGACATAAATATTCTCATACAACTGTATGCTATTAAAGAAAGTTTAAAGTTAAAGCTCTGGTCTGTTTCTCTGTCTCCCTGGTATTTTGAAGAAAAATATAGTAGAAGTTAATGGAAATGTTGCTCATTTGTGTTTCATTTCCTAGTATTAGCAAACCCATGATTTGTGATTGGTAGCATTTGAAGGGGAAAATGAAAGAAAGAGAGAAAGAATAAATCTTATATATATATATCAAACTGTTAATAATAGCAATTTTCTCAATTTGGAAGTCAGTCTTGGCTACACAGTAAGTTTGAGGCAAATATAGGCTACAGAAGACCCCATGTAAAACACACATACACATCTACACACACATGCACAAACACACAATAAATTTTCAAATACCATATTTAGAAAAGCATTGTTCCAATGTGTAAACATTATACATAAATTGTGATATACCTCTTTATTTTCAATTAATAAATGATCTTATAACTGAAATCATTCTGTTATCTCAACAGGTGAAACAGATATGATCAGTACAAAAAATAGATTTAAGATCAGTATCTGTTTATAACTTTATTTCAAAGTACTATAAGACTTTAGCAGCTGTGTGGCTTTAAGTACTCTTTTCAACCATTGTGTGTCAGTTTCTTCCTCTATAACACAGAAAAGTTATTCTGCTATTTAACTAAGATAGTATTTGTAAACATATCAGAATAATAACATATTTAGTGTATGGAAGCCCTGAGTTTCTTAAATCTGGCACAGTTCTATAAGCTGATAAAATGTCAGGCAAATAATCCAAAGAACATTTCTATATGTAATAGTTATAAAATCAAACACCTAGGCATATATTAAACCAAGGAAGCAGAATTTCTTCCATACCAAAGTTGTGAAACATTGATTAAAAATTGAAGAAGATGAAAGGAAGAAAAAGGTATAATTTCTGAAGAATTAATATTGTTAAAGTGCCAATATTATCCACAGTGATCTTTAGGTTCCATGACAGATTAAAAAAATATTAGTGATATTTTATTTTCTGTGTGGAAATAGAAAATAATAATTCTAAACTTGTTTGGAAGCACAAAGATGAGAGCATGTTCAAAATAATCCTGAAAGCCTGGGGAAAGAGAGACAGTTCAGGGAGTGTGTGACAGCTGTGCAAGCATTAGGACCTTAGTTTGAATCTCTGACACACACATAAAGGACCGTGTGTTACATCTGGTTTGTAGAAGCCAGAAAGAACCCGTAAGTTGTTTGGCCAGTTATCATATCTGAATAGGTCCCCCTGGTTCAACATCTATTATTCTGAGTGTCCTTGTTATAAAATGGTACAATTCAAGAGTAGTCTTATGGTTTTACTTAAATAAAAATAATTTATAATTCTTTTCAGAAACAAAATAGAATATCATATTCAAGCAAATAACCTCAAGGGGAGAGTTTCTTTGATGATGGACATCCTGAATATGTTATTAAGGCTTAATAATGGATCAAAGATTTTTGTCAGCTAAAGTTCTTCAAATACATAAGGCAAGTTTCTTCACAAGTAATAGAAAATATCTAATGAAAATAGTGAGAACATCGCATGCCTCTCAAAAGAGAGAGTCTGCCTAGAAATGACAAAAGAGGATGAAAATTTTTAATGCCATTCAAGAGTGGGTATGGCCATGAATCATTGATTTTCCTCACCCTTTTCTATGTTCCCCCCCCCCCCAGAGTCCTGTATCTGCACTGCCTTTCTCTGAGTCTCAGACATTCTTCTCGAGGACTCTATTCACTCTCACATTGATTGCAACCACCTTTTAGTTGGATTCAGGCCCAATTCCTCTGTCAAAAACAGCTCTTCATCCTGCATGAAATAGGTCTTCCTACATGGGCAGGTAGTTTGACTAAATAATGTGGGATTCCCCTCTGTATGCTGTGAATTCCATTGGATAATAAAGAAGCTGTTTTGGGAATGTGATAGGGTAGAACAGATCTAGGTAGGAAAAACTAAACTGAATGCTGGGAGAAAGGAGGTAGAATCAAAGAGAAGCCATGGAGATGCTGGAGACAGACTATGCTGTTGAAACTTTGCTGTTGGCCATGACCTCGTGGTGATGCACAGATTAATGAAGATGGGTTAAATTAAGATAGAAGAGTTAGCCAGAAATACACTTAAGCTATTGGTCAAACAGTACTGCAAATAATATGGTTTCTGTGTAATTATTTCAGGAGTCTGGATGGCTGAGAAATGAACAAGCAGCCTCCTATTACAGGGTTACATTATTTAAGGTCCTGATATAAAATTCCACTTGGTGCTCTCTCCATCTGTCTGTCTGTCCCTCTGTCTGTTTCTCTGTCTCCCTGGTATTTTGAAGAAATATATAGTAGAAGTTAATGGAAATGTTGCTCATTTGTGTTTCATTTCCTAGTATTAGCAAACCCATGATTTGTGATTGGTAGCATTTGAAGGGGAAAATGAAAGAAAGAGAGAAAGAATAAATCTTATATATAATCAAACTGTTAATAATAGCAATTTTCTCAATACTTTTCTTGTTATTAGTCCTGTATATCCTTTAATAAATTGGTATATTTACAATATTTATTTGCAACATTTTGAAGTCATCTTTCAACTAAGCCATGTGTATCACTCTGAAAATAATGGATTAATAAATCAGTGATTCATAAATGTGAAAAATGTATAGTAAAATAAGCATGACAGGGGTTCAAAATACTATGTGGTGTAACAAAAAACTACATGTGAAATAATAAAATAGGGGTCATTATGAGAACCACAGACTACTAAAACCTCCAGAAAAATATCTTTCTTAGAATGGTTGATCACTATATTCCAACTTATTCACAAAATTATAAATACAGATGTTTGCTGTTGCCATTTTTGACTTTCAGAGAGTGAAGGTAAGCCCTTATTGCTGACAATACTACATACTTAAAACACAGGATTATGTGGGAAGTCAGTCTGAATATGTGTTAACTTTTATTGATTAATGAATAAAGAAGCTGCTTTGGCCTGTAGAGCTAGGAGGGAAAACTAAGCTGAATGCTGAGAGAAAAAAGGCAGAGTCAGTAAGACACCATGTAGCCACCAGAGGAGACAGACATGCTGCAAGCTTGTCAGTAAACCACAGCCACATGGTGATATACAAAATAATGGAAATGGATTAATTTAAGATGCAAGTGCTAGCCAATAAGTAGGCAGAGCTAATAGGCCAAGTAGTGATTTAATTAATACAGTTTCTGTGTGGTTATTTCCAGTCTAGGAGGCTGGGAATGAACAGCCTCCCCCAATGACAGAACTCATATAATTTGAGCTGGCTCTATTTGAAGGCCTCCTCATGCAGTTTGACTTCAAAGGTTCCAGAAAATACTATGTAAGATATGAGGGGAGGAAAGCTATTAATAGTCCTAACCAGCTGGCAAGTCTATGAAACACAACAATCACCAGTAGAGACAAACTAAGAGATACTTACCTGTTGATGGTAACCAACAGCTATCTAAGTGGATTGAAGGTCCACTCAAAAGGAAGGAAATCATGCCTTGTATTAGAAACTGAGCCAACATTCCAGAATAGTCATGTTAAGAATCTTAGATGATAATGTACTACTACCACTTTGCTAGATCAGCAAAATTCCTAACTACATATTAAAAGTTACCCTTATTGCCAAAGGTAATTGCAGCTATTATTCTTCATCAAAGAAGGTTTCCTTACATGAAATGTAGACTATCACAGAAAATCACAAGTGAACACAATGGAGAGATCATGGGAACACCAACACCAATGAATATACCTACATCACAATTCCTGTATCTAGGATTTAAGGAACAACAAGAAAAAGGAGGTGTAAGAACTAGAATACTAGGCATTCTGCTGTGAAACAGTCTTTAATAGAACTGGCTACAGAAACTAAATAATGTCAATAGCAATACATAAAGGGAAGGTTAAATCTCATTTGGTTTCATTCCTAAACTACAGGCAACTGGTGACTACTGAGAGAAAGAGAGAGAGAGAGAGAGAGAGAGAGAGAGAGAGAGAGAGAGAGAGAGAGCATCTCCTAAAGAGGAGACCCTTTATTGGTTGTCCGTACACAGTGGCCAGTACCCAAAGCTTATACACATGAACAGCAACAACAGGTTGTATATATTTATGTTGTGTAGATATACATATATACATAAAAGTAATAATTGTGGACTTATGAGGGGCTTGGGATAGAAAAGGGGAAAGTGATGTTATAGATTTTAAATTTACTTTTTAATTAAAAATAAAAAGCAGTGGAAACTGGAAGAGAACAACTGAAAAATCTGAATAGAATTAGAATTTTTTCTTTTATTAATAAAGATGTTTTTCCATACAATATAGTCTGATTACAGTTTTTTCACCCTCTACAATTCCCAGTTTTCCCCACCTCCCCTTCCATCTGGATCCAAACCCATTCTTACACTCATAAGAAAACAAACAGGCATCTAAGGAGTAATAACAAAATAGAATATAACAAAATAAAACAGAATTTAGTATATCTAAATAGGACAAAGCAAATTCAAGGAAAAGCACCAGAAACAAATAAACATAAATATACATTCTTGTTAGCACACTCAGAAATCCCATAAAAACAAAAATTGTAAAACATAATGCATATGAATGAATCACAAAACAGAAAGAGGGTAGTGATTGCAGAAATGGTACATAGTGACAGCGGTCCCCTAATCCCACAGAGCAGAGTGGAGCAGAGCGGGCAACTTTTACCAAGCCTGCCCTTTTGACTGCGAGATCCTGGGCCAGCAAGGGCCCTGATCCAGTGCCAGCGGGATACATCTGGACCAGTCCTGGGCCAGCAAGGGGCCCTGATCCAGTGATGGCGGATACACCCGGACCGAGGGAACAAGCCACCGAGACTCTGCTGACCACATTCAAAGGAAGAGATGGGCAGGCGCCAACCCAAGAATTCATCCAACAACCTGAAAAGCAACATGATAACACCAGAATCCAGCGAGTATGCAAAGGGAAAACCTGAGCAACCTAACTGAGAAGAAGTAGAAGAAATCTACTTTAAACGTAACATTATGAAGTGATAGAGACCTTTAATGAAGAGGTGAAAAACTCCTTTAAGAAAGGGATGAGAAAACTAACAAAAAGTTAGAAAAAAATGAATAAATTCCTCAAAGATACCCTAGAAAACCAAGAAAAAGCAATCAAACAGGTAATGGAAACAGTTCAAAACTTGAAAACTGAAATGGCAATGAAGATAACACAAACTGAGAGATGGTGGGATATGGAAAATCTGGATAAACGAAAGGGAACCACAGAGACAAGTATAACCAACAGAATACAAGAGATAGAAAAAAGAATCTCAGACGCTGAAGATACGATAGAGAAAATAAACTCAGTGATCGAAGAAAACAACAAATCCAACAAATTTGTAACACAAAACATCCAGGAAATCTGGGACACCATGAAAAGACCAAACCTAAGAATAATAGGGGTAGTAGAGGAGAAGAATTCCACCTCAAAGGCCCATAAAATATATTCAACAAAATTATTGAAGAAAACTTTCCCAACCTAAAGAAGGATATTCCTATGAAAGTTCAAGAAGCATACAGAACACCAAATAGACTGGATCAAAAAAAATCCCCTTGCCGTATAATAATCAAAACACAAAACATACAGAATAAAGAAAGAATATTAAGAGCTGCAAAGGAAAAAGGCCAAGTAACATATAAGGGTAAACCTATCAGAATTACACCTGACTTCTCTATGGAAACCATGAAAGCCAGAAGGTCTTGGATAGATATGCTGCAGAAACTGAGAGACCATGGATGCAAGCCCAGACTACTATACCCAGCAAAGCTTTCATTCACCATCAATAGAGAAAACAAGATATTCCAGGATAAAAACACATTTAAGCAATATGTAGCCACAAACCCAGCCTTACAGAAGGTAAACTAGAAGGTAAACCACAACTAGAGGAAGCAAAGAACACCCATAATAACACAGACATCTAACAACCCTCCACCAGCACATCAAAGAAGGGAGACACACAAACCCTACCACCAAAAAGAAAATAACCTTAGTTAACCCATTAGTGGACCCTAGCCTTAAACAAAGGACACTAAGCTTATAGCTCACAAGCCCAGAGAAGCCAAATAGCAAGGTGAACCCAAAGAAAAACATAAATAGATCCTCCTGGAAATTGGAAGCAAACAAGATTGCCAGGCAAAAGTTGGAAGCACTGGGGCGGGGATAGAGGTGTGGGTAGAGATGGTGGGGGAAGGAGAAGGGAGAAGGGAATGGAGGGTGGAGATGGAGGACAGGTGGATATTGGAGAAGGGAATAAGATATCTACATTAAGGGAGTCATTTTAGGATTGGCAAGAAACTTGGCTCTAGAGGGGATCCCAGGTGTCCATCGGGGCTGTCCCCAGCTAGGTACTTGGGCAGCAGAGGAGAGGGTGCCTGAACTAGCCTTGTCCCATAGTCACATTGATGAATATCTTGATCATCACCATAGAAATTTCGTAATATGGATGGAGATAGAGACAGAGACCCACATTCACATCAGAGCAATGGACTGAGCTCCCAAGGTCCAAAAGGTGGGAGAAGATGAGCAAGGAAGTTAGGATAGTGAGGGGCTGGACCACCCACTGAGACAGTGTGCCTGAACTAATGGGAGTTAACAAAACACAGCTGGACCGGGACTGCATGAGCATATGATCAAACTGGACTCTCTAAATGTGGCTGCAATGGGGGCAGACTGAGAAGCCATCAACAATGACACTAGGACCTATCTCTTCTGCATGTATTATCTTTTTGGGACCCTAGTTTACTTGGATGCACACCTTCCTAGGCATGGTGGAGGGGGAGGGCCTTGGACTTCCCACAGGGCAGAGTACAATGCCTTCTTTTAAGGAAACAGGGGGTGGAGAAGAGGTGGGGAGCATGAGGGGATTGGGAGAAGGGGAGGAAATGTAATATTTTTGAATGAAAAAAATAAAAGAATATGAAAAAAATTAAAAAAAGAAATGGTACATAATTGGAATTTTTGATAATCAAAGAGGCAATGAAAATCGGTAAGAAAAAACTAACATGTACCAATGCAATTCTAATTAAAATATATAAAAAATAAATAAAAATATTAAATTCATAAAAAATATGGATTGAAGTTCCACTTGATATTCTATTAACTTTATATCATTTTTATATTTTATATGGAAGCCAAAAATTTAAATTAAATACTAATTTAAAAGAGACTTTTCAAAATGTGTTTGGAAATTTTGCCTGCATGTACATCTGTGCACCATTTGCTGGCCCAGTACCTGTGGAGGCCAGAATAAGGCAGCAGGTCCTCTAGAACTGGAGTCATAGATGTTTGTGGCCCTGCATGTACGTTTTGTGAATAGAACCCAGAACCTGTGGAAGAACAACAGGTGTTCTTAACCACGGAGCAATCTCGTCACTTTCTAAAGAGATTTTGTAATATTTTCAATCTCTACTTATATGAATTTTCTTCTTTGTATCCATTTTCCAATTGATACAAATTTTGAAATTGACAATATGAATATCTTATTAAAATAGTTGTATTATTATTAAGGTAAATATGTTAGATGATTTCACACATTAGAAAAAAATGGAAAAAGGAAGTTCCCCTTGCCATCAACTTTGATACCTACACCAAAAGAAGGACATGTCATCCAGGATTTTAAATAAGGTTTCAGGTTTTGGGAACCGCAAATCAGGATTCAGTTGAAGATTTGTAAAGAGAAGATGTAATAAGAAATTTTGCCCAGTGAAGATTTTAACAAGGGTAAAAATTGGTGCACTCTCACTGTCAAAGTATTTAACCCTGGTTCTGCTGCTGTTGTAGTGAACTAGAACACTAGGCCAATAACTTTAGCAGTCTCAATAATATCAGCATGAAGATAAACTAATGACTCCTGATACCTTATACTCAAAGACTCCCTCCTTTAGCAAATGTGAGGTCTCATTTCACTGTGGTCTCTATGAAGTTATTGCAGGTTATTAAATAAATATCTTCTTAAGTGTTTTGTACTCTGTGTCTAAAATGTCTTTGCCACACTTTCATTTCTTCCAATATTCCCACTTATCCTCTGTACTCTTCTCAGCAGTCACAACGTACATAGGCCGATCAATAGTTCCCTGTACACCCTGTAATGAACAGATGCTCTCTGGTATTACTGCTCTGCTTCATACATTATCTCGTTTTACAATCAATTAATCCTCTTAAAATTATGCTTTTTCACTTTTTGCTCCTCTAATAGACAGCATACCACTTAAGGTCAATGAACCTCACTTTTTAATCTTTGGTTCTCATGTCTCTGACCCAAGCTATCAAATTCTGACATTCTTAAAACTCATATGCAATATAAGTAGGAATCATATTGCTTTTCCCAGAAGAAAAGTTGTGTGCGCGCGTGTGTGTGTGTGGTTGTGTGTGTGTATTGTTTCTGAAATCAATCTAAAGGAATGGGGTTCAGCAAATGTTAATATATTTATGTAAAACCCTTATTGAACTCAGAAGATAATTGAGCAAGTAAAGCACTTGCATCAAAAGCATTTGGACTTTAGTCTGAATCTCTAGTATTGATGTAAAACTCTAGCAGGCATCAAGTCCTGCATGCAGTGTTAGAACTCAGGAGGGAGAGACTGGAGATTCTCCAAGTTGGCTTGCTAAATTGGCTGAGTAATCAAGCACAGCTTTCACGTGAGATATCTTGCTTCTCAGTATATAAGGTGAGAACAGTCAAGGGAAACACCCAATATCAACCTCAACCACCATATGCAAGTTCATACCATGGATTCTCCAGTGTACTCACCCACACACATGTTTCCATATGCAAACACATGCACATGGTAATCCACATAAAAGTCAACATTTATGTTAAAATTAATTATGTCAGTGTTTCCCTTAGTGAAACTGAGATGGTTCCATGCCCACATTTATCACGAAATCTCTCTGGTGAAGTGAAGAAGGTGGTTAATACAGTACCTGAAGATACTGTGAGGATGAGTGGTTAGTAATAGATAGGGCAGAGGTGAAGCAATGTCTTCCTGATCTACTCTATCCACACTGCTGTTTGGTGTTTGTCCTTGTTTATCTTTCATTGTTTGGAATGTCCTAAGACACTCAACCTTTAATGAACTGACAACAGATATTAACATATCTTCTAGGTTGGGAAGGAAAGCCTGAAATGAGAGAACAGAGTCTGGGCTCTGAAATGGAAAACTGGTCTTACAGAACAAAGAGATGTCACTTAACTGAGCGCGATTAATTGTATTGAGAGGTTGATAGGTGTTGTTTAAATAAAATGTAGGAGAATTTAAAAACTTGCATTTTAAAAATGTAATATAAAAAAATTTGAAAGCACATAATTTGAAAGAACATAAAACTATAACCAGAGGACTCTCAACACTTTTATTCACATAGATCAATTCCTCTAATTCTGACATTCTTTTTCATACTACGGGATAAACATAGATTAGAAGTAAAAGCCATCTTCAAGTGAATATCAACAGCAAGTTTAAATGTCAATATTGTTAAAGGTAAGTGTCTTTTCCAACAAAATAGTCTATGAGAGATCAGACATCAAATAAAAGAAATCCATAAAGAACTGAGCAAATGAAGAGCAGGCTGCTTATCTCTTAATTGTTGAAATTTTCAGCGAACAGGTTTGATCACTCAAATTTGTCTGACTCTTAATTTCACTTCTTATGACAATAGTTTGTATAAACTGCTTGAAAATTCATAAATAAAGGGGAAAACATGTGGCTAGCTTTCCATAAGATACCTGGCTGATGAAAAACAGGACCCAAATAACCTTAAAGTGGTCTTACAGTTCTATGATACAAAATAAGGCAAAACTGATGTGAGATTCCCCTCTGTATGCTGTGATTATCATTGATTAATAATGAGACATCTTTGGGTCTATATCAGGGCAGAACAGATCTAGGTGGGGAAAAATGAACTAAATGCTTGGAGAAGGAAGACTGAGTCAGGAGACACCATGTAGTCACAAGACAGGTAAGACTGCCAGCTGGAACCTATTTGGTAGGCCACAAGCCATGTAGTAACATATAAAATAATGGAAATGGGTTAATTCTAGATGTAAGAGCTAAATATCAATATGCTTAAGCTATTGTCCAAACAGTATTCCAAATAGTATAGTTTCTGATTGATTATTTTGGGAGGCTGGGCAGCCAGGAATGAACAAGTGCTCCCTACAACACAAAACTAATAGACGATTTAATAATAGACTTCATTCTATATTTTCAAGTTAACAAGAAGTATATTTGTTCGTAAATGAAATATAAACCAAACTTCACTAAGATGACAGGTTAAAAGTTTCTTCTATGGGGCCACACCTGAGAAGATTCAGGCTAAGAAAGGAGAGAATACATTCAGAAAAGGAAAGGAACACGCATTAAAAATAAAACAGGAAGGGAGATGACATCTGAAAAGCATGGAGAAACACAAAGACAGTGGAGAAAATGTAAGAAATAGTATACAGATGAAAGGTATCACAAGACTAAAATGAAGATGGAAAATTATATTCAAGCAGGGCAGAATCTAACAAGCAGAAGCATATTAAATATTTAACCATGCAGATTTCAAGTCAAAATTAATTCACAGGATAAGAAGTAAGAGATTAAAAGACAATGTGTGAGTGATCACTAACTCACTGAAATCTTAAGAGACAATCAAAAATTTCTCCGAAACAAACCATGTAAGCTGGAGAAATGGCTCAGATGTTAAAAACATTTACTATTTGGAAAGAAACAGTCTGGCTCCCAGAACCCACTTTGGGCAACTCATAAACACCAATAACTGAGAAACAAGGGAGTTAATCAATTCCCTCTCCCGGCCTCTTTTCACACTTGCTCAACTCATGTGCCTACGTAGACACGTAAATAATAGTACAGTAAATCTTAAACTAAGAATATACTGCCAATGTATCAGAGTCTTCACGATAGAGTGAGAGTCACTCTCACAGGAAAGATTATAGTTGTGATGCTTATACTAACAAATAATTGAGTACTCACAAATAAGTAATTTAGTGGTGTGCATCAGTGTTTTGGAGAACCAAGAAGACAAACTCAAAATCATTACAGGAAATAAATAATGAGGAACAGGGAAGAACCTCCTGAAATAAAATCTGAAAGAATATTCAAACTTATCCTGAATAATAGTTGGTTTATTGAAGAGAGAAGAATGATGAACTCTTAACACAACTAAAAAAGAAAGAAAAAAGTAGAAGGCACAAATCAAGAAAATTGAATTATAAATGCAAAATATAACAACTTATATAGTAAAATGCAGAGGATCCCTGTATAATTAAAATAAAATCTTATATTCTAACAAATTGTGAAATCTAAGTAAATGGGTAATTTCTAGTCCCAAATACTATATCATAATATAACCAAGAGTATTTAAGCAGCCTAACTTATCAATAATAAACAAATAGATTGAAACGATTGTGTGTCTCCAGATGAGAAAAACTAAGACTGATAAATGTTAAGACAAAACATTTAAAATTATCTAGTGCCAATGTTCTTTAAATTATTTCATATATGTAGAAGAAATTATATATACATACTTACATAATAAGTAAGAATACTCATAAAGTAATTCTACATAGCCAACATTTCACTGACAACAAGAGCAGATAAGGATACAACAAAAAGGTAATTTTGGACTAAGTTCCTTGATAAAATAAATTAAAAAACTTAAATGAAATCCATTCTGGTGGAATTTAACAATATACTGGAACATTAATAATGCATCAATATCAACTTAGTTTTATACCAACAGTGAAACAATGGTTCAACATACAAAAATAAACAAATGTAGCACAGTACATAAAATAACAGTGTCATCTTCTTATTAGATTCAGAAAAAGGCTTTTGTATAATTCAATGTCCAAATACGATAAAAGCTCTGAAGAGTTGGATCATACTTGAATAAAAAAATTGCTATTTGTGATAAACCTAAAACCAAATATAGACAAAATGAAGGAAAAAAGGGAAGGATTACTTCTTAAATGAGGTATTAGAAACATTTGTGAATTCAATACACCCACTCCATACAGTACAGAAAGTCATGGAGTAAGAAATGCAAGGGAAAGAACAAAGATATACATATAGGAAAAGAAGTCTAATTATTCTTGTCTGAAGAAAGTTTGATTCTATAGTAAAATCACTAAAGAAAAAGTATTCATTTATACTAAAAATATCTAAAGATACTACAAAAAATGTTTAATCTGATGAAAATTTTCAATAAATCAGTTATATATACATAAATATATAGATATATATTTATTAATATACCAAATGAAATAGAAATTTCACATACTAAAAATAATGCTGAGGATGAATTAATAAACCCATTACATTCACAACAACTTCAAAATGTACCTAGGACTAAATTTAATCAAGTGGTGTAATTTCTTTGCAAAGAAAACTCACTTTTAACTTTAATATATTTATATCCAAAAATCTTTCATGACAGAATAAACTTTAACAAAATAAATAAAAAGTATTACAAAAAAGAATATATTAAATTAGGTTATGACAGAGGACATTCCATGTTAATAGAAAGGCAGAGTTACTATTTTGATAAGGTACTATTACAAGTTTATAGATGTAATATTATCTCCCTAAAATTTACAGTGGCGACCTTTTCAACATAAGAAATTTGATGTCCATACCCATGCAGCCAGTTCAAAAATTCATACACATAATCTGCTGAGACACTCTCCAGGTGGTATCTGCTGTGCAAGACCGGCAGCTTGGGTTCAGTCCTCAAAACATACATCAGTTTAAGAACTAATTCTTGAAAGCTCTTTCCTGACCTTCACATATATGCTAAGATATGGGTCCTCCACAAACTAATTTGTTTATTAAAAATGCATACACCTAAAGTAAAGCTAACCAACATGAGTAATTCTGGAAGAATAACAATATCTGACTTTAAATTACAGCTCAGAACTACTGTGAAAAACAAAGACAATAGTGTTTTGACAAATGTTATCCTTTGCTCTACGTCAAAAATCCACTAATGAGTGCATACGCACCATAGCTCTCTTCCTGGGTCTTGGTTATCTCACTCAGGATTTTTTTTTTCTAGTTCCATCCATTGGTCTGCAAATTTCAAAGTGGCATTGCTTTTTACTGCTGAGTAAAATTCTATTGTGAAATTTTACCACAGTTTTCTTTATCCATTCTTTGGTTGAGGGGCATCT
>PVIU01000295.1:203965-292521 GCA_004026605.1 Ondatra zibethicus | reverse complement strand
TGGATGTACAAATTTGCGCCCCCACCAGCAGTGGAGTATACCCCTTACTCCATATGCTCTCCAGCATAAACTGCCATCAATGACATTGATCTCAACCACTCTGACTGGTATCTCCGAGTTGTTTTAATTTTTATTTTCCTGATGGCTTAGGTTGTTGAGCAATTCCTTTAGTGTCTTTCGGCCATTTGAGATTCATCTATTGAGAATTGTCTGTTTAGATGTGTACCCCATTTTTAAATTGGATTAGTTGATATTTTGATGTCTAGTTTCTTGACTTCTTTTTATATTTTGGAGAACAGCCCTCTCTCAGATGTGGGGTTGATGAAGATCTTTTCCTACTCTATATTTTGCCATTTTGTCTTATTGACAGAGTTCTTTGCCTTACAGAAGCATCTCAGTTTCAGGACATCCCTTTATTAATTGTCAACTACAGCATCTGTGCTACTGGTGTTATATGCAAGAAGTAGTCTCTTGTGCCAACGAGTTCAAGGCTACTTACAACTTTCTATTCTATCAGCTTCACTGTAACTGGGTTTATGATGAGGTCTTTGATCCACTTGGACTTGAGTTTTGTGTATGGCAATAGGCATGAATCTATTTGCTTCTTCTACATGCCACCATTGAGTTATGCCAGCACCATTTGTTGAAGATGTTTTCTTTTTTTCCATTGTGTATTTTTGGATTCTTTGTCAAAAAAAAAGAAGTGTCCATTGGTGTCTGGATTTATGTCAGGGTTTTTTATTTGATTCCATTGATCTGTGTGTCTCTTTTAATGCCAATACCAATACCAAACAGTTTTGATTACTATAGCTCTAAAGTAAGATTTGAAGTCAGTAATGGTGATACCTCTAAAGGTTCCTTTATTGTACAAGATTATTTTAGCTATCCTGTTTGTTTGGTTTTTTTTTTTTTTCTTATGAAGTTGAGATTATCCTTTGGAGGTCTGTGAGGAATTGTTTTGGGACTTTGTTGGGGATTTCACTGAATCTGTAGATTGCTTTTAATAAGATTGCTATTTTTACTGTGTCAATCCTACCGATACCCAAGAATAAGAGATCTTTCCATTTTCTGATCTCTTCCCCAATTTCTTTCTTCAAAGATGTAAAATTCTTGTCACACACATCTTTCATTTGTTTGGTTAGAATTACTCCAAGATATTTTATATTTTTTGTGGCTATCATAAGGTGTGTTGTTCTCTGATTTCTTATCAGTCTATTTATCATTTGTATATAGGAGGGTTACTAATTTTTGAGCTATTTTATATCCAGCCACATTACTGAAGGTGTTAATTAGTTGTAGGAGTTCTTGGTAGAATTTTTGGAGTTATTTATATACTATCACATCATCTCCAAAGAGTGAAAGTTTGATTTCTTCCTTTCTAATTGATATCTATTTGTTGCCTTATTGCCCTAGCAATAATCTAGAGTACTATATTGGAAAGATATGGAGAGAATGGAAAGCATTGTCTTGTCCTTGATTGCAGTGGATAGATCCTCACATTTTAGCCCCAGCTGGCTTGTATTTCACTATGTAGACAGGGCAGATCTTGAACTCACAGAGATCTGCCTGTCTTTTCTTCCCAAATACAGGGATTAAAGGCCTGCTTTACTGCACAAATGATGGATTTTTGAAGGAGGACATCATACATTAGTTGAGATTCTCAACTTTATTCTCAATTCAAACTATATGTTTGCATTTCTTCCATAAAATTAATCCTCACACAATATCACTTTGCATTTTACCATATATCTAAGCAATGCCATAGAGTGAAGAGTTGACTTTCTGCTGCTATATGTACTCATGAGTAGATTTTGTGCTTAGATGACAAAGTACCATATTGGGATATAATTAGATACAGATAAATAACAGATATGCATAGCCTTAAAATTTAATTTTTTTCCTAACAGCCTGAGAACAAGAAAATTGAAGATTCTGAAACAAACATAACTACACTTCGGTGATGCAAAATTAACCATTAGAAGAGCTTTTAAGAGTAAAATCTAAACTATTTTCCTTTCATGTTTTAAAATCCCTGGCCAGGGACCCCAGAAGTAATACATGTCTGAAAACTAACTGATACGTTTGGGAGTGGTATCTATTGCTGATTGAATATATCATCATTTTAAAACATTGGCAATATGCCAGACTAGAACACAGTACAGGAAGAGAGATTACGGTACACAAGAATTTATCGAAAATGCAATCCAAAATCTCTGGAGGGGTAATGAAATGATTGTAAAATCCCAAAGAGTTGAATTAGGCATTTCAGGGCTAATGAGGACATTAGTTGTAAGAAAAAAATGCATGTGTAATTCCTTCTAACTTCATTGGAAAACATCTCCCTTGATAAATGTTAGCTGCATAATATACTCCAAGACATTGAAGAAGATTAAATGATGATTAACTATCATTCAACACTTGTGACCATAGCCCTCATCAATCAGATTTTTAAATGTGCAAGCTCAAATCTCTCAGAGAACAGAAGAAGAATTAAGGTAAATTTGGGACATGGAGAGACAATGCTTATTGTAGCTAATTCCTATAAAGAGTTCAAAATTTTAAGGTACCAGGTATAGAAAAATTCATGAAGAACATATGAGGGGAGAGTACATGGAATAGTTTTGCACTTCAATTTCCCTGGAAATTTTATCTAGAAAAAATGACAAGGTGATGACTTATAAGGGAGCGTGGTTAAGGGTTTTAATTTTAAGACCTCTTTTTATTATCCTCTGTAAACTAGTTCATTTAGTACTTAACACAGGCAACTTAGCTGATGCAAACTACAGTTACACTATTAAATTCTAATCAAAGCTAATAATAGCACATAAGTAAGTACTGAAAGAAAGATTAATCATTTTGAGTGAGGCACTTATATTTATGCAGCATTATGATTTCCTTTATACTACTGTAAATGAGACATTGAGAAAACATCTATTTAATTGATCTACTAGCCACACAACTTCAACTCAAAAACTCACTAAAATATGAGGATGTACATAGAGAGTATGAGAGAAGACTATAAGCTTTGAATATATAAGTGATGACCAAATGTATACACACGTGAAAAAATGCTTTCTGATTGAAATACAAACTTGGAATGAAAGTATACAAAATCTACCTATTTCTTTTAAAATGGCAGATAGGATAAAAACTACCAACTGCAAACAAAAAGTGTTTCTGAAAATATACTTCCTCATAAAACTTATATAAACATTTTCAATATAAAGATTATTTGATAACCATGTGGAAAGATTCAATGATAGTAAAAGATGTAAATGAGAGCGAGAGGAAACTGGTTAGAGTTTGATGAAATGTCCATCAAGCCTCAAATGCATTTTTGATATCATTCAAAATGTACGCACCATATACTTTTCTCTTACTATACCAAAAATTCATGAAAAAGCAACTAAAAGAAAAGAGAGTTGATTTGGGCTCATGGTTCAGAGAGGTCTTAAATAATAGTAGAGGAGGAGTGGGGGAGCATGGCAGCAGTTAGCCAGCACAAGAAATTTAAAACTGATCTCTTCCACCACAGACACAAAGAAGAAAACTGTAAATGGGGTGAGGCAGTAAACACTCAAAGCCCAACCCCAGTGATGTACGACGTTCCACAGGATCTGACTTCTAAATATTCCTTTATCAGTACAACCAACTGGGAGCTACGTATTCATATACCTGAGCCTTGGGGGACATTTCTTTTTCAAACCATGACACTGTGAGAATATTAGTAATTAAGAAACTTTTGTCAAAATTACAATTTTCCCTGGGATTATTTTTATTTATTTTATGTGTTTGTTGGAAAACATAAATGTAAGTTCTATAAGAAAGTGAAACAGTGAGTTAATAACTGTTTACCATATTCAGAAAAGCATTAACTAAATACATTTCTAACAAAAGATAGAGGCATTGGTAAAACTGAGAATTGTGAGATAATTAATCAAGAATTGATATTATTGTAATAGTCATTCTAGAAGCCAGACTACCATGATTAGAGACAAAATATGTTTGAGAACCTACCAAAGATGTCTGGAACTTTTATACAGATACCCAAGGCTTCTCTTGTGAAATTAAATTAAGAAAAGGAGAAGAACATCGTTGTTGAGCATTGAAGTGTCCACTGATGCTTCTGCAATAACGACCAAGGACTTAACTGCATACAGATTCCCAACAGTGAGTGTCCACTGCCACTGACATAAAGCTCTTCATAATATCGGTTTGCTTGTGCTATTTTCCTTTCAGTATCTGAATCACCTTGTCATGTACATACAGGGTAACTTGTCTCACTTGGACTAAATGTTTGGGTTTATACTATTTGAATCATCACAGCCTGAAGCATGTAAAACATTTATTCATCAGAATAAACTACAGAAGCAAAGGCAACAAGGTGGAGTTATATAGTCAGATTTCCTTGAACAATGTGCTCACTGCATGGTGGAGGTTTGGGGGATACAAAACCTGTAGGAAAGAACAGCAGGGAAGAGACTGAGCCAAGAGTTATGGGTCTACAGAAATTACATCCCCACACAAAATGCCCTATTTTCCCATTGTAGTCAACACTCTACTTAGGCCTTTGGCTACCAGGAAAAGGAGCCTATAAATAAACCTTGGGTATCAAGTTTATTAAGTATTTGTTGATACACACCAGCTTCATCTCTATAAACTACCTTCATATAAAAATATTAGAAGGTGAAATGGAATATATTAACTGCCATAAGTAAGGAACTGAAATCTAAGAATCTGGAAAACAACATAATGAGATTTTTTTCCAAATATAAATATATTTTGTTTTGAGGTCTTTCCAATACAATACTACAGTTTCAAATGTACCATTCAGGATGATATTTGTAGTGACACAATTGTGAAAATAATACATTTGAAAGAGTTTTTATCCACAAAAAATATATCACTTGAGCTCTAATAAACACGTTGACACATCAAAATATTTTATAATCAGTTTCTGTGAGGGTTAAAATGGGATGCTGTCATAATTTATACATGAGCGATGATGATTTTCCAAACAGAATTTTCAAAGGCAATTTCCTCCAAAGCATCTGCTTTTAAGCCTGATACCAAAATAACAAGTGTAGAGATTTCAGAACTGGGCCTGAACTCACCAGAAATAAAATCATCTTTCTTCTGCAGACTTGTATGGACGATTTATCTTTCAGTGCATGGAAGGATGAAGCCCCTGACTGAAAACTCTGAGGGAACTCTACTCACTTTTCCTGCATAAATCCTATGTCATGTCTTTTTATCTCAGCTATGTATCTGCCATCCCTGACAGATTCTGAATTTCATCACCAATCAATTTCCATAACACTGTAAAGCCTTGATTTATAGGAATTTCTCAGTAAATATTTGGTAAGTAAATGAGTCACAGAATGAAACAGTGCTCTCACCTATTAATAACCACACTCCAGAGGTGAGTGAAAATCGAGACTATAGAGCAATTTTTATTTTTTTCACATTATTCCTGTCATAAAAGGTTATAAAGGTAATATGCAAAAGCAAAGTTATAAATCTAGTCACAGTACATTAAGCTCCTTTGTGCCTGGCAGCTCCTACAGGAACCCTATGGGCCTCTCTTTTATACGGAGAACACTTTAGAAGTTACTATTTAAAAAGAACCACTACATTTGCAAATTATATTTTTTAAGTAGGAAATATTTATATGAATTGAGTTATAGACTTAATTCTGTAGCTAACCCAGGCCCAGGATCCTCAGCTGCATTGTGCCTCTGAGGTCCATTGTCAGTTCATAAGAAGGTTGGTAACTTGCAAAATTTTACACGCTTTGATTTTTATTTGGGTAACTAAATTAAAAATCATGAAACATATTTTATTGCTTAAAATAGATCATTCTAAAAGCTGAAATATAGTATCTTCAATAAAAACCCTTAAGACTCTTCTGGTCATACTTCTTGCTGGTTTTTATAATTTTCCCATAAAATATAACCTCACAATCAGAAATAGACCCATGTTTTTAGGTGCTGAAAATATCTAGGAAACAAATATGTTTGGATGACAGAAATTATTTTTCATTTCAAAGCAATGAAATATTTAGTGGGAATTATCAGTAAGGGAGAATGTTCAAGTTTGTCAAACATTATTCCATAGAGATTTTCATGGCTTATCCATATGACCATAAATATCTTTCATTCTCTCTATTTGTGTTCTCTACTGAATGCATAGTTTACAAAACTCCATAGTAATCACCTTAGTCTTGAATTCCACACGGCACTCTTGCACATTCCCATGCCATAGCCAATAGTGAATAAATTAGTATTGCATGGTATTTTGAAAAGGTGATAAAGTAATGATAATTATACTCTTCTCTAAGAAATATTGTGATATTTCTTAAGTCAGTTAAATATGCATGCTCATGTTTGTATGACATGAAGCATGAAATTTCTTGATGGATGTAAAAAGAAAATTATTTTTCTACCTTATATATTTATTCAGTCTTGGCATATTCACTGTAGAAGACACTGAGATAAATGACTCAGGTCTAACCCTATCTTCAAGTTCTTTATAGTCTAATAAATATGCAGAAAGAATGTGTTGGAACCATAAACAGTGCTAAAAAGCAGCATGGCTATTCTCAAAGAGAATACCTGAGTGAGAAATCTAGCTATTTTCCTTATGAATAATGAAGGAATTATATGCCCAAGCCGTTTAAACTTACAGAGCAGTCAAATTAATGCAAGAAAGATATCTAAATGCTCGAAAGAGACAATAACTTCAAAATATTATTTTTAACTGAAGAAAACCACCAGCAAATATACTAAGGCTGTAAGAGGGCCATGCCAACTGTAGAAAATGGAAAATACTTCTAGAAAGTTAGAGTGAACAACAACAGTTTATTTATATTCAAATATTTGATGTTAGAATGATACTTGTCACAAAGTGACCAATTTTAAAAGATAATGTGTGCATTTCTAAATTAGGTTAGAAAATAATACAAAGGTTATATATCTGTTGAAAGCATTGTGACAAACCATGTCAGAGGGACTGAAGAAGCAAAGCAGCATTACTTACTAGGGGAGAAGTTTATACTGTTGTAATTTGCTTACTCTAGTTGTTCTATGCAGAAGGCAACTAAGCACACAGCATAGATCCCAGAAGTAACAGCCAAGTCAGATGGTGGGCTTCAAAGCCAGCATCACATGTTTCTTTCTCATTATGTGGGATGACACTGAGAACACTGACTTTCCCACAAGTCCTGTACCTACTCCGTAAAGTATTCAGATGATAGCAGCACTGTAGGTTTGAATTCAGTCAAGAGAAGATATCTCCTACCTATCATCAAACTCCACTACTTTCTCAATCAGCTCTTACATTTCAAATAGGTTTCAAACTGTTATATAAAACCAGTCATGATCTTTGAAGTGCAGAATGAAATGTTAATGGGAAATTTCTCCTGGGAGTTCATTTTCTCATTATGATAGAGCCACAAAATCCTAAATGGATTATAGAAAAAATTATTTCTCCACACACACTGTATATTTCATACAAATGTTAAATGTGAGTTTTAGGTTATTTATAATTTCCCTACTTACTTCCAACATGCTATAGTGATAATTTTGTTTTCTGGGAAAGATGCCAAAAAAGTTTCTTTGGTTACTTTCAATGATAAATACCTTTATTAGTTAGAAGGAAAACTTTTCACTACAATGTAGCCTAGAAACTTAAAGATGCAGGAGAAAGTGTTAATCTTACTACATTATCCTCCAACAGAACACACGTCGATTTCCATGTGAATGAAATGCACAATCTATATAAAAATTGCAGTGTTTAGGAACTAATCATAAATATTTTAATGCATTGCATAAAGCAACCTATCTTTGGTTAAGAAGAACAATTTCTGTGATTTACTCAGTAAACTGATCACGGACCATAACAAGGTTATACAATCGGCTGTTGCATGCTGGTAGCAAACCATGACCAAACATTAATTAAGTCATCCAGAGATAAAACAAATGCATTTTGAGGTGACTAAAGATGGCCACACCTTAAAAGATCTTCTCCTCTTTAAGTTTCATTTCCCTCCTCCTTAGTTATGATTACACAGCTCGTTTAGTCACAAAGATCTGCTCCATTCCTCTGAATACAAACATCAGTGTCATGGTGTCCTGGGTTTGTCTCTCTCTCTAATGGTGCTGGCTTCTTTTGCCTGATAGTTTAGATTTCAACCATGGTTTCAGCCTCTCAGCAGGTCTATTTGCCCAATGAGTAAGGAAAGATTGCATGAACTCCTGAAACTAGACGACTTTCTAAGTCTTACCATTTACTGTAGAATCTTTATTCCTGCTTGGATCGCTTAGGAGAATATAGGCGTTACTATATTTTTTTCCAAAAGTACAAAAATAATATAATACAAATTTTACAATAACTTAGTGATCAGATATTAGCTATGTAGTTTTTTCCTAGTAATTTTACAAATAAATAGACCTAAATATCACTTTAAATAAAAATATAATTAGAGTCATTCTTTTTTTTATTAAACATCAATTTAAGTATCCTTTACAAAGACAAGATAAATGGGGATTTTCTACCTGACTAAGTATAAATTGAAAAAGTAATTTTGTTTATAATTAAAGTAGCACTCATTTTCATTTCTTAACTATGAAGTTGTAAAAAATTGATGATTAGAAGCACATTGGAATCTCAGTTTGGAAATTCAAGTGAATGATACTTTAAAGTAAATCTTTTACCAAGAACTTTGAATACTCTAGAATGACTATTTGCCAATTCTTTGTCATCAACAGTGAATGTATTCAGTGACACTGTAGAAGAGAGGCAATCCCCATGAAAAACAGGAAGAGTATATGCACACACTGAACAGTTACGTTTTAGAGACTGCCAAATTCAAGAGAGATTTAGGAATGCTCAACCTAAAATTGCCTAATAAAATGAGATATGTGTAAAGAATCAGAGCTAAGGTCCTTGGAAGATGAAACACCAAATAAAGGAGGACAAGGTAGCATAAACTTGTGCTTGCTTCCTACTCTCATTGTAAATTCTTGCCGATAAAACAGTGAGTAAAAAGTGTACAATGCTGGCTCCCAATAAGTAGAAAAAAAATGTAACCAATAAGCCAAAAAAGGTGGGGTTTTTTTGACTTGTTAAAGTTGGTTTACATAAACTTACTCCATCCAAATCTTCTCCAAAACATGTCTTATGCAACTGTACATGGACAGACATAAAAAATAAGTGTGCATATAAAATCTGACCAACAATGACCATGAAGAAAATTATTTTTAAAAATTCTAGTACACTAACAATTTCCCCATTTTTAGAGGAATAAAGCAAGCTTGTATAATGATGAGATGATATACTTAGTCCTTTGCCCAGAAATAACTGTACATATCCAGTATTAGCATGGAAGGATGCAAAGCATCTTCAGTTACCTGATATCATCATTTTATAAATACTAACAGTAAGAATGGCGCTCCACAGTATAAAATCAAACAGAGGTATATTTAGTACCAACTTAGAAGTTATTAGGAATTACTTCCAAATCCCAAGTCAAATTCATGGTAATGTCTTATGAAATTTGTAAGCAACTCAAACAGCAGTTTTAAAAATTGAATCTTAATACAATGAAATCCAGAGATTTATTAATATTATGCTTAAATGTTAGAAAATGATGCTAGGAAATATTGTCATTTTTCACAAACACAATGGTTAAACCATTTTGTATTTATGATCAAGGAAAAAATGTATATTAGAAGCAATGCAATTTCTAAGATTCAGTAGTTTTTAACCTAAGCTGGGTGTTACTGCAGCATTTGTTGGCATAGCAGGGAGTGTCAGCATGTGCAGGAGAAAAAACATGCTGCATTGTGACAGTCAAGGCTACAGTGTTTGCACACAATGCAGCACAGGTGAACGTTAACAAAAACACCTCAAATTCACAGTGCCTTTGTTGTTGCACTTTCACCAAAGGTTAATGCTACCAAATTATTTGTGACACCCCATTTGGCTACTTTCCCAGTTAGGATTTCTATCGCTGTAATGAAACACCCTGACCAAAAGCAAGTTGGAAATGAAAGTGTTTATTAGGCCTACATTTCCACATTGTAGACCATCTTTGAAAGAGTCAGAACAAGAACTCAAACAGAGCAGGAACCTGTAGGCAGAAGATAATGGAGGGGTCATGGAGAAGTGCTGTCTTATTCCACATGGCTTGTTCCACCTGCTTTCTTATAGACCCTAGGACTACCAGCTCAGCGATCCCCATCAATCACTAATAAAGAAAATTCTATTAGTCCTAAGATCATAAAATCTATAGCTTGATTTATGATCTTATGAATGAATTATTGTAATTGAATTTCATTCCTTCCTCTCAGATGACTTTAGCTTGTTTCAAGGTGATATAATGCTATCCAGCACAGTTACACAATACTTTTTGTGGTTATAACCCATGCATTACAAAGTAATGATATAAGTCAGTCAAAATTCATAAAACTTGGAAAAACACAGATTTCCTTTAGATGGTCACAGCTCCTCTGACACTTCGTTCTCACTCTGTAGTGCTAATTTTCATTCTATGCCATGAGGCTTTTCTGATGAATTGTTTTGGTTATAGCTGAAGTGTGACTGTTACTGATTATTTGACACACTTTTGAAATATAATCAGTTTTTAGATATTGTTTTTGGCATAAACCATTGTTTGTAGAGCAGATGTGATGGGGTATACCTTTAATCCTGTTAATATCAAGAAGGAAAAAGTAGAGCATAATTACAATCAATTAAAAGTAAAAGCAACAGCCAACCATGTAAAAGGTTCAATGTTTGACAGTGCCCACGCACCATCCTCTAGGATCCAAAAATGCAGACAAATCCACTTTTCCTAGTCTGCTATCCACAGGACCCAGATCTCTTTCACAGACTCAACCCAGATCAACAGCACAACTTCTCCTGTCCTAGATGATTATCCCATGGATGTAGTATCTCCCACTTAGGGTCTTCACGGCAACTGAGAAAACACCTTCACCAATGGCCCTCCTAACATCTCTTCCTGCTCTGCCCCACAATTCCAAGCCTCACCTAATCTCTAACATGATTTCAGGCCTTCAAAATTAATCCACATGGATGATTTTTCCACATTGCCTACTTCAGCTGCCAGGATGAGATGCAGCCATGGTCACCCTGGACTATAGCTTCTCTGAGACAACCATAAGGAAGTGCTCTCAGTAAATTTTTTTCTCCATTATGCCATCTGCTTTTTAATCATCATTCATTTCTCAGCTTAAATTAACCAACACTGATTGCCCTAGCAAAGCAAAGGTTTCTGTCAATCGTGCTCTTTCTCTTGCTAACAATACTGGTTTTAGATCCAGCTGAACAGAACCACCAATTCTTTTTTTAACATAATTTTTATTCATTCTTTGGGAATTTCATATCATGCAAACCAATCCCACTCATTTCCAAGTCCCTCCATATCTGACCTTTACTTTTGCAGTGTCTCTCCTTCAAAACTAAAATAAACAACAAAATAAATAATTTTTAAGAGATAAAATTTAAAATATTAAAACAAACAAAAAACATACAACAAAAGCAAACAAATAAAAAAACACTAAAAACAAAAACAAACAAAAAAATCCACATCTCTCCTGCCTTTCCATTATCTCTTCATTCTTTAGCAGCACTGGGAGGTACAGTGTGTCACAAAGTAGAACCTTTTTACCGTTTTTCCAAAGAGATTAACATTCACATATTTATTATGTAATGCATTGATGGTCAGGGTCAAGGCCTTTGGCTTCTGATGCACCATCATTTCTGGATCCTCACTGAAATTCCTCTTGGATATCTTGCTGTTACCCAAATCATGGAGATCCTTTGCTGCAGGTTCCAAATGATGCTAGAATGGCATTGATAGAGTTTTTTTTCTGTTCTCTGAAACTCCACAAGCTAGGTCTCTATCATCTGTATTGCTCTCAAACTTCTCATTTACACATGAACAGACTACTTGATTTTCCACTATAAAGTTCCAAACTGCTTCCACAATCTTCCCCAAAATAACCTGGTTGCTTCTTTCACAGCAGCACTACCAAAAAAGCACTGACTTCTGTCTTAGTGTGGGTTCTATTGCTGTAATACAAACCATGACTAAAAGCAACTTGAGAAAGAATGTGCTTATTTCATTTTTCATGTTTGGACCACAGTACATCATGAATGGAACGGAAGGCAGAAACTCAGGACAGGAACCTGGAAGAAGGAACTGAAGCAGAGGCTATGGAGGAGTGCTTCTTATTGACGTCCACATATGACTTGTTCAAGTTGCTTTCGTATACAACTGTAGACCACCTGCCAGGGGTAGAACCACATGCAACAGACTTGGCCCTCCCACATCAATCATTAAGCAAAAAAATGTCTGATAGTTGCAATCTGATGAACCATATTTCTAGTTGATTCTAGTGTGTCCCATGTAGACCAAAGAACAGCCAGTGCAATAGAGATTCAACAACTAGCAAAAGTTTCATGTTCATAGAAAACATGAAATTCAGTTGAAAAGAAAGATAAAAGATCCAATACTGAATTTATAATACGCTTCATTTTTGTCTGTGACAAAAATTCAAATACTACGCAGTCTTCTTGTAGGGCCCATCAAACCAAATTTGTACAAATTCAATTTAAGAGAAATGCTTAGGTTATTCAATTGACGCTTCTGTGTAAATATTAGTCTGTATTTTATTTGTGTATCAATATTTTTCTTATCCCAGAGTTATGGATTACCAGTAAGAGTTCCAATTTAATGGTGGTACAACTCTGTAATGTATTTATCCATAAATTTGTTAAAATTTATTTAAAGTCTTTATTTGTCAATTAACAATCAGACAATACCATCAATTGAGACCTCATTTTCTGTTGGCTCTAGACTGTGCAAAGTTGACAATTAAAAATAATAATGTCAGTGTTGATTATATGCTCATTAAATCATGTTTCTTTGTGTATGCATATAATGAAAGTATATTTATACTATATGATCATATTACTATATTGAAATTTTGATATAACTTAGTTTTTCACCTTCAATTTTATACTATGTCATGTGTAGAACCTGTTTTACAAGTGACAGTAAATAAATATTAGATTTGTAATACATTCTTCAGAAAAGCACCCTAAAATTTATTAAAAGGGAAATATTCTGTCTGAGAAGAAAAATCAAGAAACAAAAATGACCTCACTGAGCTAAAATTCTTATCTGAAAACAAACACAGTATGAAATAAAACACAAAAAATGGTTATGAAATGTGCAAGAAAAGGGCAAATCTAAAGAGAAAGAACACAACTCAATGAGCACTGAAAATCAATGAAGTAAAACTGGTCTGTCTCTGAAAAAAAACGAGGTGAAAACGGGCCATTTTTTCCTTCATTGATTTTTCACTGTTCATTGAGTTGTGTTCCTCTGTCCCACTGAGGTCATATCATTTTCGGTTTCTAAGTAAGCCTTTGGAAGTGTTATAAGTATCAGAGGGCCATGCATAATGACTTGCAGTATTCTCCAGCAGGAAAGTCTGCAACCATTCTTTTTAGGTACCAAGATAGGCATGGTAAAATTTTAAATAACAAGGTCTCATTATAACCCTCTGGCACTAACTATGATTAATTCTTAAGTTTTTAAAATTTCTGTGAAACTACTTTATTTTTATTCATGCAAAGGACTTAAATTTTGCTTCTAAAAAAGTCTTCAAAGATAGTCATGTTGAAAACAATGCTGAATTTATACATGTGACAGATTAGATATCCAACAACAGGATGTTAGAAACTCTGAAAACAATGAGTTATGTTCTACTTGCTCTCATTTCCAGTCAAAATTATACTTTTCTTTTAACATGATTATGTTTGGTAAGACTCAAAACCAGTGTTTATCCACAGCTTTAATAAAGATCCTTTCCTACAGATTAGGCTTTTTTCACTGACTAAAGGATTCACGCAATTTTTTTGCAGTGATGACATTATGACATACAGTTAAATAGAATAGGAAGACAGAGTTAGTGAAGCTTCGAAAAACACATGACAAGGGTGAGATATAAGTGAATTTAACCTAGGTTACACACATCAACAATAAGAGAGATTTGACTATAATAGATTTAAATACTGCAACATAATCCCTTGGTACAAATATAAAGTGTTAGTTATGACATACAAATGGTTATTGTCATATAAAGAGCTTATAGAAACTCTTAAAAAATCTTGTTTTCCACTCAAAAGAAGCGAAAAGTGCAGCTAAATAATCTTTGCAAAAGACATGCAAATGAATTTTCCACAGATTTAAAACATTTTCAACTATACTAATTCCAGTTAATCCACTGATTTGTATTCTACACAAAACTGAGAAATATGGAAGTATTATTTTCACCTGTTTTGCAATTCTAAGATGGATTACCAACAACATTTAAAAGTTTGTGAACTGGTTGTTGGGGTACATGGTCAGCATCTTAGTAAGCTATGTAAAGCCAGTACCTGTTTTGAAATGCAAAACTTAAAAATTCAATCTTTCTTAATTTAATCAATTTCTAGTAATATATTCTAAAGAAATCACTCAAAACATCCTCATGGACATATATGAGTAATTCATTATCTTTGGGTTGTTTTTAACAACTCCAGTGGTCTAATGCTTTGCCCCTGCATCACTCAGCTGTTCTGCTCAAACCCTAACCACAGTGGTGATGTTGTCATAGGGGAGGCTCTGGGAAATGGATACATTAGACTACAGTCTCCATAAGGGATTGTTGCTCTTCAGTTTACTCCTCAATGGAAGGTTCTGGCAAGAAGGACATACCCAGAATTCAGACAATTAGCAGATGACAAATACGTTAGTATCTAGGTCTTGGACTTTATAGGTTCTAGAAAGTGATAAGTTGATATCATTCATAAGCTACTCAGGAAATGACATTTTAAATAATATACTCAATGGACTAAAACAAAAACTTGAGTGGTCAGAGAGTTAGCTACTTATAAAGCAAAATGGGGAAATAAGAGGGCCATGTGGAACTCCTACTTGATTTGAAAGTATAAAGGGACTCTAGTGTGACTCAGAAGAGCATTCACCTTCCAGCTGATCTTCACACACACAGATGCATACAAAGTTTCCTGGCAGCAGTTCGCCATGGGAGATGTTACTACCATTTCTAATGATTATTTTATTTTCTTTTTTTCCTCTATGGAATCTTAACCCTTTATTTCATTGAAATTGCTTGTGTTATTAAAAGTAAGAAATCACATCAACAAAATAAGTCTATTTTTAAATGTTTGCTGTAATATATAAGTCATATTAATGTAAATCTCTGTGATATAATTTTTATGAACTCTTGATATTAATATTCACACTTTTTATTTACAGCTTCTCTGCAATACAATATTAAATATAAGAACACATTTATAAAATAATTTATGTTAAAGATTTTATTGTTTTATTACATATCTTTGAGTGTGTGTGCCTGTTAGTGCAGGTGCCCCCCAGTTCCAGAAGAGGGCTTAAGGTCACATGGAGTTAAAGTTATAGGCAATTATAAGGCCTGATATGTGTGCTGTGATGGATATTAGGTTCTCTTCAAAGGTGGCATATTTTAAAAGTTAAATAATATTGAACCTCATGATTCTAACTATGGCAAAATATTTGAAATCAGAGGGGTACCTTAAAACAAAAAAATTCTCAGGTTTTATGCCGGAACATTTAAAAGAATCTGGTAAAAGTAGAGGGGGATTCTAAGCTTCTCGACTACATCAATATTTATTAAGCAGCTACAATGCAGGCATTCATATATAAATGGGCATTCTATATATTATCCTTAAGTGGGCCTCCATCCCACTCAATGTATGCCAGGGTAAGAGCCAAAAGACTTAGTAGTTATGTATTATGCTTCCTGGGACTCAGACCAATCCAAAAATTATAGCTGGACCATACCTACTCAACAATTTACTCAAAAATTATAGCTGGACCATACCTACTCAACTACAAAACCATGAAATCATGGAGGGTGAACACAGGGTTTATAGGGAGGTAATCTGGAGTTCATTGTATCATCCAAATCAGAGAACTCTACAGTGAGCCCTCCAAAGAATTCACACAGGAAGCTGAAGATAGTGGTTTACTAACATCAAAGAACTGACAAGTAGGTGCTATAAAGGGCTACAAAAGGTCTTCACTGGGGGGATTTAACTGAGTAAGGGAGGACAGACAACACATAAGAGGGAGGAGGAGGGGTTAATAACATTAAGGTAGTTGAAAAGTCACTGAAAACATTGTATTATTATATGCATACATACATACATGTGAGGACATATGTGTGTGCATGCATATATGTGTGTGTATATACATATATATGTATATACACACACATACATGCTTGTTTGATGGTGTTAAGTCACTTGGGGTTTATAAAGTCATTTATATGTTGTTTCACTGTGAACTAAAAATATGTCAAATAAATCAAACTGGAAAGTTTCTAAAAATTTGACTAATATACAAATAGTAGTGAGGAAAGTTGAAAGGATTATGGGTATTGAAACAAATAGAAACATGGCTTTTTAAGAAGTAACAAGACATCTGACTTGTTCTTTTTCTTGTAAAAGAAAAGGCACTGATTTTCCTTGAACAGGAGCAGCTCAAATTAACAAAGCCTCGATTTTTGCAAGAAACATGACATGTAGAAATAATATGCAGCGTAGAATAAACAAATTTCTTAAGGCGGTTTTAATACATTTTGTGTATTGATTTCATTAGGAAATGTTTCTGGTTAACCAAAAAATAAAATAATAAAAATTAAGTATCTGCAATGTAAAAGCTTTTCTGTTGCAAAATTAATCAAACATTTACTGATAATAATTTAAGGATTAAGAGTGACATCATAACAGCAGTTATTAAAATCATTTAGCAGTGAAGTGTTAGTTAATGGACAATGTTGTGAAAACACAGCATACTAGCAATTTTACACAATTTTTATTAAATTCCATTCTATTAATGTGTCTAAGCACCTTACTTACAATATAACTTTATAAAGTATAAAATACTTACAGTTTAATTATAAATAATCAGCATCATTTTTAGTTATATAAATTATAAAAGGCCATGATTTTCCTTATATTTATGAGCTAAAGACTATGACCAAGCATAAACTTGGGAGGAAAGTATATGGTTACATGTTATACAAAGTTCTTCATTAAGGGAAACCAAGGCAGGAACTCAACAGAGGTTCCTGTAGGCAGAAATTATAGCCGTGGAGAAGTACTTCTCAATGGCTTGCTCACCAGCTTTTGCTTGTGTTTGTTTGTTTTTATATAACATAGGACAAGCTGCCTAGAGATAGGACTCCAGGGAAATTTGTGTCCTTCCATATCAGTCATTAATCAAGAAAATGTACCTATAAATTTGCCTATAGGCCAATCTGAGTGGCAACTGTTGGTATTACATCTTCGTAGATGATTCTATCTTGTGTCAAGTTAATCAAAATCAAGCTAGCACAATCATCCTTTGTCATTTCGACACACAGCTGCATCATCATTAATTCATAAACTTCTTTCTTGCCTCCAAGATCTCATGTTAATATTAATACTAAATTTTAAAACTAACTTTTAAGAGTCCTACGGTCTTTTAAAATATCAGCTCTAAAACATGCAGAGGATCTGAAAATATTCAAAGTCTCATATAAAGTCCAAAGTCTAGCCAAAATCTCTCAACTGTGCGTTCTTGTAAAATCAAATAAGTAATAAGTTACATACTTGCTTACTCTAAGAGGGAAGAACCAGGAATAGTCACAGTCAAATCAAAGCAAAACCAAAGTCCAGCAGTGTAATTAACTTGGTGTCCAGTATCTGGACTCATGATCTTCTGGGCTGCAGAGGGACTTGCCAGTTCTACTTCCTTGGCTCGGTCACACATAGTGCAGCCAGATATCTCGGTTGTTTCCATAGTTTTGGAAGTTGCTTGTACTCCACGTTCTCTTTACTCGGGTAATATTATATCTTTCTGGAATCTTTGACAGAGTCAAAGACAAGATAATTATACAGTTTTCCTTATATATGAAAAAAGGTAATTAGGTAGAAAACTTTGGACTCACCAAGATAGAATAAATAATGTAGTATTTTCTCTGAATTTGCCAAATAAAAACGTACTGGATATTGTAAATATAATTCTTACTTGAATTTGTTCTTTATAAATATATAATATATATAGCCTAAATTATATTAAAGCTAAAATTTTTCCTTTTATTTTGACAAAAGATAAATTTTGGGGAGTATTACTTTATGTAATAATGTTTTACATTTGTTTATGTTGCATTTGTTTAACTAGAAAAACATGTGTTAATTTGTTTATGCCACATTTGTTCAATTATGTAAAGATGTGTAGCTGTCTCAACTTACCTGCCAAAGGCACCTGATAATAAAAAGCTGAACAGCCAATATCTAGGCAGTAGGGATAGGCAGGGCTGGTGGGCAGACAGAATAAGTAGAAGGAGAAATCTAGGCTCAGAGAATGAGATAAGAGCAAACAAGGGAGAAAGAGAGGGAGACTCACTGTGCTAGAAGCCAAGCAGGTGCAAGGAAGCCAGACACAGAGGAAAGTAGAAAATGATGTATACAGTGTGAAAGAATGGTTAAAAATCCCTGAGATAAAATGTGGGTAAAGAGGAATATATTAAATCAAGAGCTAAGGCTGAACATTCATAAATATTAAGAAGTGTCTGTGTCATGATTTGGGAGCTGGTTGGTGAACCAAAAGAAAGTCTGTTTACTGACAGACTTTGAAAAACTCTTAAACTTCCCTTTGACATTTCACAAGTCAAGCTTCTATGGTATACATTGTTCTCAATATTCTCTTCCAAGTTCTAAAAAAAAAAAAGTCAGTTAACTTTCCAACCTAAAGTTCCACGATCTTCCCACAACAACATGCTCAGCACTGTCCCAACAATAGCTTTCCTTCTTGTACTCATTTCTTTCCTAGTTTGCTTTTCATTTCTATGGCAAAGACTGTGGCAAATAGCAACTGCGAGAGAAATGGGTTATTTGAATTAAAGTCACAATCTAAAATGGAGAGAAGAAAAGACAGGAAATCAAGATAGGAAGCTAGAGGCAGGATGTGAAGCAGAGTTCTTAGAGGAACATTGTTTACTGGATTGCTCTCCACGACCTACTCAAGATGCTTTCTTATTCTATCCAGAAATATGTGCCCAGGAGTGGCACGGTGCTCAGAGGGTTGTGCTCATCAATCTTTGATCAAGAAAATGTCCTATACACTTACCTATCTAATAGATCCAATTCCTCAACTGACATTCCCTCTTCCTAGCTGACCCTAGCTTGTGTCAAGTTAAAACACACAAATACATAGACTCACCCTGAACACACAAATATGCACACATGTTAAATTCAATTTTGAGCCTATGTAAAATTTTTGTATTTGTATGCACAGTTTAAAAACTGTTAGAATATAAATCTATAGTTAAGCCAATTTTCTCATTATATTTCCTACTAACTATACAAAGTATTGTTTATTATTGTTTGTTATTACTACAACATATTATCCATATGTAAAGTTTTTATGCCATATTATTAATATCAAGTGATTGAAGATAATACTCTTGAATATGAAATGCATAATAAATATATAGAGATATCACACAATAGGTTATTACACAACAAACTATCCCCCAGTCTGTTTACAATTTATCAAGATTATGCATATGAATTAGAATAGCAAATAATACCACCATCAGTTAAGCAAATCTTTACCAAACAAACACAGCAAAAGAAGTTTGAGTTTAAATGCCATTTAATAAATACTGTAAACTCTGATGCAAAAAATATATACAAATTTGATATTCTTAAATTACTTTTTTATTATAATCTCATTTAGAAGAAGAAAGTTTTTAATTCGACGACTCAGTATTTCAGCAATCTTTTAATCCACTAATACATGGTTCTCTGAATTTAGGTAAGGTCCACACTTATTTCAGCAATCTTTTAATCCACTAATACATGGTTCTCTGAATTTAGGTAAGGTCCACACTTAGAAAGTATTTCCACCTTAGCAAAAATTTGGACAAATGTATCCTGTGTCCCACACATTCCAGTGATTAAAAACTTATTTTTCAAAGGCATCAACTGTAGAGACAACCATAAGGATTTTATGCATAATGGCATAAAACCTTCTTTACAACTTCATTGTGAATCTTAATACTCTTCTCTGAGACAGCACTGGACATGTAATTCATCTCTTAGCTCAGGCTCTGCCAATACTTGAGAGTACAGTGAAAGTGATGTTGCAGATGCCAAATGCCGTTGCCTCCAAGACAAGTCTTTGGATTTTGTAATTCACAGCTTTGTCCTGTGGTTGCTTCTGATCGAAAGTGGTCCAGCTTATAGAATATTTCTCAAGAAACTGGAAAAAGGGGCTGATAAACCTGATTTTGCACATCACATCTCGTATGAGAGCAGCAGCTCCATCTGCAGAAGAGGCATCTACCTTTCTCACTTATCTCTGCCATCTTATTGGATTGTGATTCAGACTCACGGTTGCACTAGATGGAAATAATTTGCATACCTCATAAAGAAAGTTTGCGACATTTTTCCAGGCATATTTAGAACATAGTTGCCCAATACTGTCTCTCTTGAAAGCAGGAATTGGACTTGGGCCCAATGAAATTAGAGACATTATCAGAAAATGGTAGGCATATTTTATATCACACAGGGTTTGGCAAAAATAAAAAGAGTGAGGCCCCTGATTTTTACACTCATAGACCAGAAAATACACTGTGGTGTTAAAGACATAATTAACTTGGATATGAATATTTCTCCATAGTTACATATTTAAAGAAATAATGAAAGCATTACTGAATTTCATTCCCTTCCAACAACATAAAATAATTTTCAACTTGTTAATGTTTTAAATTTTTATAGTAGTACAATCATTAGAAAAATTAATATATTGAATATTACATATATGAAATGTCTATGACTAGAAGAATTTCAAATCTCGTTATAATTTAGATTTATTATTTTGGAATATTTATGTAGACTTTACCATTATAGCATTCATAATCCCCAATTTCAAAAATCTAAATTTTTAATCTTTGTGTATGAGAAGAATTCTCAAGCTGTTGTACTTTCTAAAATATACAAGAAAAACCACAGTTCACTACAGACAAATACATCTGATTATTTAAAGTTAAGACCCTTCTCAGGCAAATGTCAATATTATCAATATTTATTGTGTTATTTAATTTTATAGTCTTTTTTTCAAATGTTAAATTTATTAAAAAGGCAAAGCTAATACATATAGAAACTTATTAACATCAATTGCTCTATTTGTATTTTATTTGTTTGATCTCAGAGTTAAGATGCTATTACATTAACCGTTTTTTCTTTTTACATTTTCTAAGACTTACTCAAGTATATTTCAACTTTCCCTCCATTGGATTGTCCTTGAAGTTTAACGGATCCGTTTTTTAGCTGACGTTTGAATTTATTATAGGCATAAAGCAGCCAGTATAACTTTGAAAACCTTGTTAGCTAAAGCCTTCTGATCCTTTACCAGAGACAAGTATTGCAAAAAAAAAAAAAGAAAGCTGCCACAAATCTCTTATATACCTACCCATAATCCTTGATACAGTCAGTTTTATTTAACTCCAAAATTCTATAAATTTTACTTTTGCCATGATGTTGATATCAACTGAAATTACAAAAAAGACAATGAAATTTATTGTGGAATCTCTTGAAACAACTGGTATTGAGGATATATGCCATTCTTTTGAGTTGGGTGAGCCATCCACTAAGAAAATTTATAGTCAGACACAACTACTAACAAAAAGATTTGATCTCAATAAATGATCTGTGATTAATTTAAGAGGACCTGAATTTGATAACATGATACATTTCTTTTATCTCTTAAATTTGGCTGTTATGAAATTAATAGCAGAATCCACGATTTACCTACTAGCCATGCCACTTATTGAATGCATATGTCTTAGTCTAAGTTCCACGAAAGCTTCCATTTTTGTTTCATACTTGATTGTTCTTTCTAGTAGTTCTTTAAATACTCACCAGTCACTGAACAAAGAAAAGGATAAATTAAATGCTTGTAAAACATGAATCGAGATGCTGCTTTAATTTGAGCATTACAGATGCAGTATAGTAAAAGGAATTTGACAAAAAGCAAGAAATGTGGGTGCTTGCTTCACAATGAAATTTCTGAATTCATAGAACATAACTATGAAATATGACAAATGTTAACTAACCTTATTTACTCACGTATTGTTGTTAGAAAGCAAGGTGATAGTACATGAAGCAAATGGTCAATATCAAGAAATCAATGTAAATTTCATTCACTACTTGGATCTAATGATAAAGAGTATGAAGCTGTATCCATGATCTAAAAGAAAGGTAAAGAGATTATTCTTGTGTTTTCCTACGTTGTTTCACTTGATAAAATTTGATAATTGTAATAAGCGTGATTATCAAGGAGCATATTAAATGTTAAGAAAATGAAGAGAAAACAGGGTTAAGATAATTAATGTTCTAACAAAATCTCCATTAAATTGCTTAAATTTTGGAAAATGTTATTCACAATGCCCTAAATATATTCTGTTATTTTAATTAATAAAATATGTATGATAAAGAAATAATTGTAATCTTTAAGGAAGAACTAAGTTTGCAGAATTTCTAATAATTGCTTGATTTCTGATAAGCCTTGGAGATATTTCATATGTTCCAGCTAGAGCAGAAAACAAACAAAACTTGCATTCATTAAGATAATAACAAATCTGAAATCTAAATTCTACATAATAGAGACTTTATATTTTGTTTGGTTAATTATATGAATTTAATTATATTCTACAATCAAAAGGAACCAAAGAAAGTTGTTCTAATAATATCCCTTGTTTTCTTTTTATAGACTATGAACAAACTTTTCTTAAAATGTTTCCTTATACAATCGCATTAATATTTTCTTGCAAATTAGATTGGGCATCATACAATTTGTTAGAGATAATACATTTGGTGACCAATTCATTAACTTTCATTTGCTTATCTTTCCAAGAAACATTCTAAAAGGAACATTAAAAAAGAGCAAGAATAAAAAGAAAACTAAACTATTTATAAGCTTACTATGATTTATAAGCAATTCATCAAATCTAGTTGCAGCATATGTCTATCATTCTTATTGTCATGGTACTCTTTCCCAAGTTATTCATTTCTTCATAAATACATGAAAATATTTGTGATATGACAAGTAAGAAATTCAACAATATAATATAATATAGAATATTATAGGATCCCACAATCAAATATAAGAATGAATGTATTGTTTGGAGTATCAGTAAACCTGGGCAGAAATAAATAATTTAGTAAGACACTAAGTTAATAATAGTTCAAACACATAAAAGAGTAAACTCAAGTCCATTAATAAGTAATTCATTATGAACTGAGCTTTTGTTAGGTATAGTGGTTAGAAGGAGAATGTCCTAAATAGACTCATATATTTTCCAAACACTTGGCCCACAGTTGGAACTATTTGAGAAGGATTAGGAGGTGTATCTTATTGGAGAAGGTGTGCCACTGAGGGTGAGCATGGAGGTTTCAAAAGACTCATAACATTCCCAGTTAACTCTCTTTACTTCCAGCTTGCAGATCATGATATGAGATCTCAAATGTTTCTTCAATGCCATGCCTACACACCTCCTCCCTTATTCCCAACCATAATGATCATAGACACTCACACTATAAAAATGGAAGCGCAAATAATTGCTAGCTTTTACATGTTGGCATGATCATGGCACCTTATCACATCAGTAGAAAAGCTATCAAAGATATTAGGTAAGACTAAAGGGCAAGGACACAAAGTCAGTAACTTCGAATACCGTAGGTTAAAAAAAACCAAAAACTTGTGTGCGATCAGCTACATTGACCTCTCTTCTTAAATTCACCATCTTAAGATTCATGGGTCCCTGGATAAATTACCAGTTTTCCACATCATATAACTTCAGAATTCCACAAACTCTACACATATATAGAACTTATATGGAAATTAAGGTGGGGAAATTCCCACTGCTCCGTGAGTATAGGTCTCCTTCAGAATATAGTCAGTAATAGTCAGAATATAGTCAGTATAGTAGGAGGGATATGGAGGGGAAGGAGGTGGGTCAATGATAGATATATTTTTACTAGCAAAATTTAGAAATAATTTAAAGGTCTATTTTACTTCCTAGAAAGACATGAGTCTTACTAGTGTTGCAAAAACTTAGTGTATTTTTCAGTTCTTTATATAACATATTAAACATAAAAATATATAACATAATATCAAATAGCACCTGTTTGATAACAGAAAGATACATAATTACAGATAAGTTCCAGAAAGAGTAACATTGTCCCCCTTTTAAGTCATGGTACAGTTCAGATTTAGTTGACTTTTCTGGATGACTACTTTAAATAGATGAGGTTCCATCTAGGTTCTAGGCAGACCATGTGAAATATTGGAACTTCTATCAGGCTGTTTAGTATACTGTAAAATTATTTGAATTAAATTTTATAGAAACATTGAGATTCCATAAAAAACTTAAAAGTTTTTTTCTGTGAGTTGTAATGTCACCCTGGGTAATGAAAACAAAGCAGATGACATTTAATGGATTGGCACAGGAGTCCCACAAAATTCTCAAATACTTATGGAATAATTTTTAGTTTCTATCTTTCCTTTCTAATGTTTCAATTTATAATTACTGTGATCACTGGGGCATTTTAATTAGCTGCTGACCAACATCTCCTCTTCATCAGTATCTTGATTCAGTGTATTGACTGACTGTTGCATGATTTAACTAAGCAATTCGCCTTTACACCCAACTCTTCTGTGCTTAAAATCTATTCAATAATGATAAATGTGCTATTAAAATTTAGAATTTTTTTGTAAAGGAAGGTAGGATATAAATAAAGTTATGCATCAGAACTCTTATTCCCCATCAGGCATGTGTCACCACCCTGTTGCACCTCTTCTTTTAAACCTCACATAGTCTTCCTCTGGCACTCTTTCCCCTTTTTGGCTCTGTGGTTATTTTCCCCATTGATCTTTCCTAATACCATCTTGGAATTCAATATGAACTCATCTGAGTTTTTAAAAAATGCATAGTTAGAAACCCACTTCTCCTGAGCCAAGTGTAGTTTTTGTTTATGTGCTATTGCCTCATGAACAAAATGCCTCTCATTTCTACAGATAATCAGCTTTCTCCTAAGCTCATTTATACTCTGTTCTTCCTCTGCAAATTCAAACAAAATATGCCTATTCACTCAAAATTATTAACCTATCTTCATTTTATTCTTCCACAATTAATCTGTGGGCTGGAGAGATGGATTAGTGAAGAATAATGAATGCTGTTATGAATGTTCTTACAGAGGACTCAGATTTTATTCATAGCATCCTCAAGGCAGCTCACACCTAACGTCAGCTGTAGGAGAGCTGGTGTGCTCTTCCAGATCCTATGTGCTCGCCCAGCCTCTGCAGGCACTGTACATGTGGTGCACAGACATAAATGTAGATAGAACACTGATGTGTACACCATTTAAAAAGTAGGAGCATGTCAGTAAACTTGGATATATAAGTATGCAAGTGAATGAGATTCAGAATGATGCTGTTTCTTCCCACCGGGTCAGCTATATCCTAGACATTTTTCTACATTCCTTCCACAGACATTGTGCATCACCTGGCTCCACATTCCCAGATTCATGGCAGCCTACTACCTATAGATTGCAGTTACTTTATAAGATGTACGTGACATCATTGTTCTAGCTCTGCTTAATACCCTCTTGTTGACTTTTCTCAAACAATGCACAAAATCATTTTTTTAATCTACAATGTCCTTAATAAATGTGTTCTTGACAATATTCCTATCCAGCCCCATAAAGTGTTCACCTCTCCCATTCCACTTGAAGCACTCTACCTGATGCTTCCAAGAAGCCACCAAGCTTTTCTAGGAAGCCAGCTGCATGAACTTTGTGTTATGTATCCTCGCCTAAATGGTCCTTGGTACCTGAGGGGTTCACAAAACTATATCACTGGGGTTCTAAAGCTCATGGGGATGCCATATCTATCCTATTAAAAAAGGAATATCATTTAAGAAAGCCTCTAATTGGCAATAGTAAGATCATTCAGTCTCTGTTCCTACTCTCCTTAATTACTTTGCTATTCTTCTCATGAGCTACCATTAAATACATTTCTGTTAACTTTGACTGTAAAATTTCCAATAATTTTATTTGATGATATACAAATTCCAGTATTATGTGCTAGTTTAAATGATATACTCACAGAATAACCACAAAATTCATATTTTCTAGCATTTTTAAACATTTGTTATAACCTAGTAGGTACTTACAGTGAATCATGTTATTGTTTCTGTGTTTATGGTGGTAACTTCCGGAAAGAAATAACAAACATATATGAATCCATGCAATAAAGTTAATGTCACAGTTAATGTTGTTTATGTCACCAAATAAGGCTATAGCAAAAAGTTGTCAAGAATCGGCTTGTATTCACTTCAGAAACAACAGGGAAATGATTTTTTCAGTTGGATGACTTTGGTGCAACTGATTCTTCAAAGTAAAGCTAAGTCCTGATCACTGCAATCATTACTATAAACTTCAGTAAGTTCCATCCCTAGATTTTAAATTTCAAGCGATTCACACTTAAAATTGTATCACAATATACATCAAAAACTAAGAAAGCATGTTAAACTTCCCTTTTTATATCTTCAGATAATAAAAGGTTATGGTGTTTGAGTTGAGTAATTAAAAGATTTATAGATTTTGAATTATTTTCAAATATATTTTCAGTATTTATATGGTAAGACAGATTCTTTTTTATTGATTTTTATTGAGCTCTACATTTTTCTCTGCTCTCCTCTCTGCCTCTCCCCTCCTCCTTCAACCTTCCCCCCAAGGTCCTCATGCTCCCAATTTACTCAGGAAATCTAGTCTTTTTCTACTTCCCATGTAGATTAGATCTATCTAAGTCTCTCTTGGTGTCCTCATTGTTGAGTAAGACAGATTCTTATACTGAGACCTTTAACATTGTCCTGGGTAAAAATTATGATCTTCAAATGTGTTATAAAATACACTGGCTCTTGAGAAGGAAATTTAAAGACAAAATGGAAAGATGGTACTGAAAACCTTAGCTGCATGTGTTTCAGGGTTAATGTGTTGCTTCCTTTCCTAACTTTACTCAGTGTTAAAAAAGCAATTTATAAAGCATGTCTAGATGAATCTGCTATTATCATCAAATGGACCAGGCCCATCATGTTATTCTGGGTTCCAGTCCTTATGGCTTTTGCTAAAAATGACAAATGGAGAGTTCATGTTGTTAAAGTAGATTGTGCATATTAATCTTCATCTTAGTTTGTCAGTGCTGAATTCCATAGTCAGGTTTATTTGTGATTGTTCTTTATTTCTTAAGTCTCCCTCCTCACATCTACAGCTTCAATTACTCAAAGCACATGCCTCATTTTGAATTATATATCTAAATCTCAGACTTGATCTAAACAGCATACCATTCCCCTCAAAAGTTAAAGATAATCATAGACAGTCACAGAAAAAAAAGCAAATGGAAGATTACTTTCTTTCCATCTATTACAGAAAGACAGATCACAGAACATGCTATAATTGTGACCAAAAGGGGCCTGCAAGATAATAGACCAGAAAACAGTAAACATGTCCATACTGGCACATGCAGAGACCCATTTCATATAGATCTTAATCGTCCTAAGGCTGAGTAAAAATATTCCTGAGCCACATTGAGCTGGGGTGAGGAGAAAGGGAGAGTGGGAGAAAGAATGAAGATATCAATATCTTCCTTTTGGGTTAGGGAGAAACCTGGTACTAGGCAAATTCCAAGGAATCCACAAGGAGGATCCCAATCAAGACTCCTAGCAATAGTGGAGAGGGTGCCTGAAATGATTTTCTCTTGAAAAGAAAAACTGGTGACTATGCTAATTGTCATCATAGAATCTTCATCCAGAATCTGATGAAAGGGGGTCAATATCACTTTGGGGAAATCCACAGAGACAGCTGCCCTGAGCTCATGAGAGCTTACAGACTCTAGACCAACAGCTAGGGAGCCTAAATGGGATCAACCTAGGCCCTCTGCATGTGGGTGACAGTTGTGTAGCTTGGTCTGTTTGTGGGTCCCCTAGTAGTGGGACTAAGATCTGTCCCTGGTGCATGAGTTTGATTTTTGGAGCCCATTCCGTATAGTAGGATGCCTTGCTCAGCCTTGATGCAGAGGACAGAAATTTGGTCCTGACTCAACTTGATATGCCAGACTTTATTGACTCCCCATGGGAGGCCTTACTCTTTCTTAGGAGTGGATGTAGAGAGTATAAAGGAGGGGAGAAGAGAGGAGGGAGGGGAGTTTACATAACAAACTGTGGTTATTATGTAAAATAAAGAAAAATAGAAAAAATCGTATCTACATCATTTATCTTATACAATATAAAGTAGAAGTATTAGTATATTAGTTTCTGGAAGATCATTTTCTAGAGAAGTAAGTGACTAGAGTCACTTGCCACTAGAAGAATCCAGTTCACATTTATTTCTCTTAGCAATTGTGTCCTTTCTTTCTGGATTTTGGAGGGAGGGAACTGCAGTCAAGTTTAGTAAGAGACACTACTATATCATTAGCATTCCCGTCTATTTTATTTTATATATATATTTCGAATCTGCCCCTGCAACTTTCCAGTCAAGCCATCATTCTTTCTCTCCTCGCCAATCATCACCTTACACTACTGCTAGGCTTCTATCCTCTCTACCTCGCTACATTTTGATCCACATTTCAATAGAATTCAGCCACAACACGTTACTCTTAGCTCTGCCTGTTCTGCTCCTCGGCTTTGAGGACCCAAACGTGTAAGCTCAAAATTCCTATATTCTGTTTCTCAACTACTGCACACTTCTCTTTCCCCTTATTCTTAATATTGCTTTGCTCTCCAGCCATGTGGGCTTTCCCTCTTCCTAAGGCATCCAATGAACTCACTCTGCCTGTAGGTTCTCTATACTTAGTGCTGCCAGCCTCAGGCCGGCTTTGCTTAGTTAAGGAAGGTTACCTGGCACTGCTCCACCTCAGTGTCTTCTATCACCTATGTAGGGCTCTTCTATCACCTATGCCTCATCATGAATAACTATTGTAATTGTATGGTTTGGAAACTATTTTCTTAAGTGTTTTGTCATATTTCTATCTAGCATTTAATAATTACCCCTTTTTTCAAAGATGTCAAGTGAACGATGATGATGGTACACTTAGGTTTGTATCATGCTCATTGAATGTATTAGCATGTGTAAAGGAAGTAAATGACTTATAATTTTCCTATTTGAATCATTAACATAATTAACATGAATATATTTTGTACTTTTAAATGAACACTTTACTAGTCATATTCCTATGACTAGTCTTTAATGTGAAATCAATAAATAGCAAAAATGAAAAATAGCAGGTTCAGAGAGATATTTCTTGGGGATTGTCCAGGCCTTTGGATTTGAATTTTAAATGCTTTGATATCTATGTTTATACTTAGGATCTACAAAAGCAAATTGAAATGTTTTACAGCTAAAAGAATAATAATTTTGTAATATTCCTCTTACCAAAAGGCAGCTTTCATTAACTGTATAATATTGACAATATAAACTTAAAAATTATTTTTTCGTGGTCCTGAGCATTATAATTATCTGTTTCAGCTGTGAAGTTTAATGTAATTTAGTGTATATGAAATAACTCTATGTAGGAGTAATTTGATAACTAAAAATGTTATAGGAATGTGAGTTATTGCTAATGTCAAGGATTTTTGGTGAAAAACACTGATAATGACTCATAGTGATGAAACTTTGGATGAAGAAGTTTCTGAGTCAGAATCTACTTTGTATTTTTAAGAAGCTGTGAAAGATTTTAATCTTATGGGCTAAGGATGACTCATTCAATTTATTTTATTCCTCATAGTGAGGCTAGCTTACCAAGTTTCTTAGCTGGATTTTCTAGCAATAAACATAATACATAGCCACTTTCTATGACAATACAATTAACACCCGAGATTTGAAGTTACCATTTAAATTTAATGGTAAATATGGCATTTTGTGAAGTTTTGGATTTATATTTTATATTTATTTAGACCAAAAAAATCAGTCAACTGTTAACAATTTAAATTAATGATAGATTGCAAAACTACTGAAAGAAATTAAATGGAAAAAATCAATTCATGTAGTATGGACATTGGTTCCCAGAATAAATGCTCAGGATGAACTCTCACAACACAGTTTATATCCATAGGGAGATTTGTACATGACCAGTGGTGGCCTCACAGCAGCGCCCTGAGAGAGTCACACAGGCACTGAGGCACTGGCCAGCAGACGCAGGGTAAAGAGCATGAGCCCTCGTTCATTCTCTGTCTCCTCAGACTTCTTGCTGCTCCAGTCCCCGGTATTCCCTACAAAAACTGTACCTCTCTTGGGTCTTCTTTTTATTTATTTCATCTGAACAGCTCTAACTATGCATTCATACTGTTGTGTTTTGTCTTTTGTCCTTAGGCAGGTTACATAGAACTAGGGCAGAATATCAAAACTATCTTGCAGGTTTTGTTCCACAAATTCAAGTATTCTGTCCATTTGGTGAATCATAAAGGATGCTGACAATATATCTCTACTGTCTCTAGTCACTTTCCTTTTATTACCCAAAAGCTTTTATCCTTCATGTGTCTGAAACACCCTTATTGTTCTATTAGGCACTGCCTTTGTCAAGGGCATTACATTTCAATTCCCTGAGAAAACAGGTAACAAGAGGCATAAACATCTTTAGGCTGTTAGTTCTCTAGCCTAGTCTTCAGCGTCAGGGTGTGACCTTCTTGCCACATCTCTTGCCAACCCCTGGTCTTGAGATCAGATAGTTTCTGAACCTATCAAGTGCCTTATTAGCACAATCATGCAGGATACTTTCATTTGCCATTGATAATTGTTCACAGTAATTTCACTCTAATCTAATTGTATCTAAATTTAACATTCTTTACTCCCCTGCTTTTATTTTGTTATGCCATTAGACATCCTGACACCCTCCTTTAGCTAATTTTATCATGCTTTTCTTCATATTCTCTACATATTATATCTAATTTATAAAATCTCTTTGACTTTGAAAACACTGATACCAGGTTCATCTCTAGCACTGCAAATTGACCTTTTAACAGGACCATCACCAGGCCCTTCAAGGCAAATTTGCATAAGGAAACAAACATGCTTCTTTTTAAAGACTTTTCAATTTCCAGTTTCTAGCACAAAAATCCTCCCATCCCACTTCCTGTTGCATTTCTGAGTCAGTGTTTCTGAATCCCTTATAGTCACTATATAGGAATATGCCAAGTTGCAAATGGTTGCTTTCCTCAAGAAAGTTACATTTATAGTTTATTCTTGAATTTTAGCATCTCAATTTATTTATGTGTTATCCCCTTCTGAGACCAAATCTCGATCCACACTACCAACCCAAGGGTGCTCTGAGTATTGCAAACCCAATGTCAAATGTGAACTAGGAATCTCCTTCCTCTTGCACTATGACTCAGACGATCAGCAGGTCTCAGTGCAGTGTTGATATCCTTTTCTAAAATTGAATACTGTCATCATACATCACTTATTTGAGTAACTTTCCTTACATACATTAATTTATGCAAAATATTTCCAGTGGTATGTTTGGTATATTTAGAAAATAGAATAATGTCTGGCATATTAAGAAACTCACAGAAATTTAGAAAAATAATTTGTACTAAATTTGAAAATACACATGTGTGTAATTTAACAATATAGAACATCAGAAAAAAATCACCTAAATGGTACCTGTGAGTGTCAACATAAAATGTCAGAAAAGCAATGACCTCTCCTTTTGCATGGAGGTCATGTGAGATTTGTCCCAGATAACAACATGCAAAGAAAGCTTGAAGCATGGTCAGTGGCTCTGCCTTGGAGAATGCACCACTGGGGCATACAGATAGCTCATGGTGAGATCAGATAGGTAGAAAGGCAGTACTCCCTATTGCAACAAGTTCTCACTTTCTGAATTTAAACTTAAGAAATTATTGCCAAAGGCAAAAGTGCCAATTTTGGTTTCTAAGTTTCTAATTCTTTACAAGATAAATGGAACTATATAAGGTTAAATAATCTTGAGCAAATAAAGATCACAAATCACCATAATGAAAAAAATGTTATTTATGTCAAAAAAGAATATCTTTTTTTTCTTAATTTATGCTCCTACTTTCTATGGTGAGAAGATTCAGAAAAGCAACTACTGAGGAATTTTTCAATTTATTTTCCAAAAACAATGTAACTTTATAGTAAAAGAAAATACAGTGTTGTCTTAATTTTTAAACTACTTAAAGTTAAATCACAGGATCTAGTTTAAACATACACAACAAATACAAAAAAATAGGGTATTAAAAACATTAGGGTAATGAAAAATTTAGGGTAATGAAAAAAATCATTATTTATATAAATTATATATACTAGATTTCCCCATATTTTACAAGTATGGAAAAGAATGACAAATATATTATTATACACAGAAATAAATAATATATAAATGAATATATTAATATAATTTCTAAATGTATTATACATACAATGTCCCTAGAGAGCTACTTAAAAGAGAATTGCTGTGGAACAATGGTCTTGTACTTTGTAAAAATTTGTCATTTGTATTTTAACAAAATACTGATTGGCCAGTACCCAGGCAGGAAATATAGGTGGGCAACGAGGCAGGTAGTAGAGGAGGGGCAACCATAACAGGAGAATCATGAGAAGCAGAAAGCGTTAGTCTGCAGTTGTCACCCAGACACAGAGGAAGGCAGACACAGAAGAAGCAAGATGAGAATGCCTTGCTGATAAAAGGTACTAAGCCATGTGGCTAACACAGGCAAGAATTATGGGTTACTGTAAGATGTAAAGATTAGTTATTAAGAAGCCTGAGCTAATAGGCCAACCAGTTTATAATTAATGTAGACCTCTGTGTGTTTCTTTGGGACTGAACAGCAGTGGGGCCAGGCAGGACAAAAACCTCAGTCAACAGAGAATACAAAAATAAAAGCTGAGAGGATACTAAGTTTCAACAGGAAATTTTTATGTTTTCATTTTGTTAACCCTCTCCCTACCCAACAATCTCCTCTGCCACCCCAGTCCCTCACTGTTTAACTTTTTCTACAACAGAGACTCCAAAATCCACAGCAGATTACAGGCTCTTGCCACTTCCTTTGGTTGCTGTCCAGAAGGTGAAAAGCCCCTATTGCTGAAGACACCACATTCTGTCTTCATCATATAGAGAAATCAAGCTGTAAGCTGAATATGAAGACCCTCCATACTAGTTATGGAAGGTGTTATGCAGGCTGCTTGATGGAGAAAGGCATCAATGGTCTTCCCCAAATGTGAGACCAACAAAATGGAAGACCAAACAGCTGGAAAAACATGCTCACTTGTGCAATAGCCATGCAACTGTTAAAGGGGTAGCAAATATCTCTCTGAATGCAGCCACAGAACAAAATCAATCTGTAGTACTTTAAAACTGGTCAGAAATGCATGATCTAGGAGGTGATAGTCTTTAGGAAAGACGAAAACTGTTGATTACTAAATCGACATTGTATCAAGTGATTTTCCAAATATTTAAGTTTGTACCTAGAGACAAATGTTAGTCTCAGTTTTAATAAGAGAGCCCCTCTATTACAGTGAGTGATGGTGACTGTAAAGACTCATAGTCAACCACACGAGGTGAAAAATGAGTGCTTAGCCACAAACAAGACATTCATGACACCCCTCTAAGACTCAAAAAACATTGCATTAAGGGAGCAGAAGGAATGTAATAGCAGGAAGACAAGGAGAGAGGCTGTGATGCAATTTTGTGAGAAAAATACATGCATTTCAACCACAAACTTATAGTGACTGCAGATGCCTGTACCAAGTCTGCACAGTAATGTGTGCAACAACAGTATGGTATGAAAAAGTGATGAGCACATAAGGCACTATCATGTACTGTTAATATTAGTTAATTGTAGACTCAATGATGGGGAAAGTTGTGTACTCACTGGCGACCCAAGAAGCCTCCAGTGGGTAGTATTGTTTCAGTGGTCACACAGATGGCTCAGGTTACAAAATGGGCCAAAACACAAAGTCATGAAAATGGGGAAAGGGATAGAGGTGTAGGGGATTGATAGAAAAGAAGATGAGGCCTGGGACAGAAAACCAGTGTACATTTTGTGTGTGTGTGTGTGTGTGTGTGTGTTTTGTTGGGGGCCACTTGTTCGTTCCCAGCAACTCAGGCCAGATGTAATCACCCAGAATTTTGTATTAATTAAATCACTGTTTACCCAATCATTTAAGCATATTAATATCTAGCTCTTACATCTAGAATTAACCCATTTCCATTATTTTATATTTTACCACGAGGCTCTTGTCCTACCGTCAAGGTTCCAGCTGGCAGCTCTGTGTCTTTCCCCTCTGGACACTATATGGCAAGTCCTGACCCCACCTACTTTCTCTCTCTCTCTCTCTCTCTCTCTCTCTCTCTCTCTCTATATATATATATATATATATATATATATATATATATATTCCAGCCTGTGTTCTGTTATGCCAATGGCTGAGAGCAGCTTCTTTAACCATTAACCAATAAAGGCAACACGTATACAGAAGGACCTCCCACACCATATGTGTATGTGTATAAAATTGCCAAGAAGAAGAGAAAGCTATTTTTAAAGAAACTAATTTTTTAAAGCCTTAAAATACAAGGTAGGAGTTGAAAGGTTTTAAATGAGAATTTATTAAGAAATGGAGAGATGGTGATAGGAAAAAATAGTAAGAAAGCATGAGATACAGATTTGTGGGGGAAGGCTTCTTCCTTTGTTGAAAATCAGCTTCAGTTTTCTTGGCTTTCTAGATATTAGTGTAAGGGAACCACAAAATCTACAACATGAATGTAAATGTAAAGTAAATAATTCAGTTTATTTCATAAGTCTGTGTTTCATGATATTTCCACAGCAAAACCCTGAAGGCCCATTTTGTAAGAATAATCTAAAGTGAAGTTCAGTGTCAAATGAAAAGAGTTCAAGTATATAATTTTCCCCTGAAATGGCAGAGTCAATAATAATTATTTTACCTCCTAAAGGAACAGCCAGGGCAATTCTGATATTAATAATAGATAAGCACTCTCTTCATACCAGACTCTGTGCTGAGAAGACATAGATTGTGTTCCCCATTACAGCCCTAAGAAGCTAAGGTGCTACAGACCCAGAAACTCTTAGCTGTAACTCTGCCATCCAGAAACATAATAAAAATGACAGGCCACGTTTGTTATTTTTGTCTTTCATAATCTTGGTACCAAAGCCCTTTTCTGGGGCCCCAAACTGACCAAAGATAGGTGAAAGTGTACTTCATTCCTTCCTGTGAGGGTGACTGATAACACATTTTATGGCAGAAGTTCTAGGCTCTTTTTGTAACATCTACAGTTGTTTCGTGTCACACAGATGTGTAACTGTATTTTTCAGAAACTCATCTGCTTTAAGACAGTCAGAAGTACATGTAACTTGTATTTTGAAGTACATCTAAACAAGACTGTAAGAGAAGCAAGACCACATGTCTCTGGAGATATGGCTTGAAATCAAGTATAACTAGATAACAAACACTCAGTACACACAAGTTTATGTTAAGATGTAAATTAGTAGTCATCTCAAGCCATTACATACACTGGGAGTTCCCAGTCTCTCCTCTTCCCAAGTATATGTGCAGTGGTTTAAAACTTGAATATGTAAGAAAGAATCTTCTATTTATATTGATTTAAATATATTATTGGACAAAGATCATATATTTACAGCGTACATTTCACTCACTGTATCAGTCACTGCTGTCTGTTGAAATACAAGTTCTAAAACATTCAGTAGTATTAATTTAAAAAAAAAACCAAAACAAAAAAACACATTGGTAATGAATAAGGTCACGTATATAAATATATTCACAAAAATACTATATCGTTATCCAAAATGAATATCTAGATTCTAGAAGTCTATGTCCCAACTGTGTAGCCTCTTTCCTAGCTGAAAACACAAGAGGACAAGAAGAGTATGGCCCTCAACCCTCCAAAACCTTTCATTACAAACCCTTATGCTTCGACCTGCCCTGACAATGACCAGTACTGGAGATAGCAGTAAAGCCTCCCAACATAAACAATGAATGTCCTTGGCAGCTCAGAGATTTTCCAAGGTTATCGTAATTTAAAATAGAGGCTGCTTCATCCCCCACGCTATTCCAGGCCTCAAACATGTTCTTGTTCTGATCTTCTGTTGAGCTGATTCAACAGTCTCTTTATTTATTTCTCAAGGGTAAGTAGACAATGCCTAATGCAAGCACAATGGGCAAGAAATAATGGGGGAGACCTCCAACAGAAGATACTCTACAATTAAAGGGGTCACATCAAAAACTGAAACTTCCATTTTAATAAATTATTTTCTGAGTTGCATGCCTTTAATGCCATCATTTCTGTGAGGCCTTGTTATTAGTCAAAATCTGCTCAGAGAGTTCTCTGTGTCAAACAGTCATATTTTCTTTATCGTGGGACTGACAACATCTAAGATGTGTATGTTGGTGAATGGATAGGAAAAGAGGCAAGCAAAGAAGATACTGTTTTAACCATATACAAGAGATGAAATAATTCATACTTAGTAAGACACACTTTTAATTTATTTTTAAAAAAAAATGCCTCCATAGTCTCTAATTGAATATTGGGTCATAGTTTAATAATCTGTATGCTCTTTGCATTGACTGGTAATTCATTTGAACTTAATCTTCCAGTGGGTATAAACCAATAGAGAGTACTCACATACTCATTAGTCATAATCATTGGGATATTTCCCTTTACACACGCAGACAAAAAGTTACATGTAGATATTCTGCCACCAGCCTCTAAATGCCCCATGTAGACCTAATGCCAGAGAAATTTTGCATAATAGATTGCAAATGCTTCCCTGAGTGTGGTTTGCATCCATCTCCTCTATTTATGAAACTGATTGCAAACTGTTTGACTCCTTTTCAAACAGTTAGCTACTATTGCCAGTATCAACCAACACATCAATTGTGCCTGACTGTGAAGTGGATGAAAAACAGTTGTCTTATTTTAAAATCCACATGAAATGATAATTTCACAATGATAGCACTTGGAAATTTATGTTGTGAATGAATTATGGAAATTGTTGGGATGTTAATTCAAAAGAAACTTAATAATTGACATGAAAAAGTACTTAATTATAGAAAACTAGTCTTGTCTTAACTTGTTGCCCAACGAAAATTTAAAACTGAACTGTTCAGAAGAAAAGAGTTTAGAAGTACATCCAGACACAAAGAGACACAGCCTCCTTCTGAAGGTCAAATGCACATCTTGTTTCTTCTTTCACTCAGGCCAACAGTGCTGTGTGCACCAAAATTGTTTCCAAACTCTGTTACCCTTAGAATACTGAGTGATTATCACATTTGTCTGAACTTTCATTTTAGTCACACCTAGACTAAATTTCTCATATTTATAAGTTTACTAGTACTACTGTCATTTCTAAAATTCAAAATATCATTTAATAAGATGCATGATGTTACAGTAAATTAATTTTCTTTAATAATTTGAGATGGTAATACTGAAATTAATGTATATGTTCTCATGAATTTTTTGCATGTTTACTATTTTTCTATTTCTGAATAAACCTTTGACCTATATTTAAGTTGAAAGTCAAGCTATTTTTGTCAAAACAAGCACATTCCTCCTTATGAATATAGAAAAATCTATATACATTAAAGCATAAAATACTCTTCTAAGACAGAAAACATGAAAATTAGTCATCCACCACAGTAAAGAAAAGAACTCAAATACCTGAATACCTCAACTATCCAATCACATCTAGTTTTTACTTTATTGGGTTTTCTTTTCTTTATTATTCTTATCAAAATATTTAATTACACAATTATTTATGTAGCTATGACTTTAATGAGATTCTCTAATACAATGTCAATTTATAAGAACAGATTTATAGTAATGAATATATATATATATATAAATATAACCCTTATTTGTGGATATAAGTACTGTTCCAGGAATAGAATTTAATAGTTTAAATATATTATCTTGTTGAGATCTCCTATTAGCCCTAAACAATAATTACTAGTGCTATTTATACAAAATCTAACAGGAGAGAGTAACTAATGAACTAGTCTGAAGTCTAATTGCTAAACAGTCTGAAGGCAGCTGTCAATCCTGTGTCAACTATTTTGGGTAAGCTCAGTGTAACAGACACATGAAACTTTGTCTAAACTCCAGTGGCATTGCTTGCTAACAATAAGTTGAAAACTCTGTGTCTCTCTGTGTGTGTTTGTATTTGCAGTGATTATGTAATAAATTTAAGTTTAAAATACATTGTATAATTATTTATTTTTGATAAAATACAGTGATTCCCAACATATAAGCTAGGCATTCTTCAATTACTGGTATCCAACAAATAACTGTGGAACTCATAATAGGCAAAATTACTATAAAATCTGTGCAGTTTCACCTTTTATTTCTTCATTTCCTTGCGTATTTTTTTACTGCTAAATTACAAATGACTTCTTTGCAGAAATGTATTAAAATCATAAATAAACTCCTCTAAGTCTATACATAAGTCTGACTCTGTGACCTCAGATTATTTCAAAGGTGAAAAGATAGCTAATGTAACCTCTGTACTACAGGGCACTGAAGAGCTCACAGCAACTTGGGTGACTCACCCAAGGTCTGCACAAGATCAGTCTCATTAAGTCTAACATGGATCAGGGAGAGGCTCTCAAAGCTCCACCCTTAGCAGCTGAGCAGTGGAACTACTGATAGTTGGTGGCTTCTGGACTGGAAGACTTATTATTTTTTGGAGAGGTGGTGACTGATCACTTACCCCACAGGATTGACAACAAAATGACTTATATACATGCATCATTAATTGGAACCAAAGAATAAAAAAAAATAGAAAGCATGGAGTTGAGAGGGAAGTGTTATGGAAAATGATGGCAAAGCTGGATGGGAGAAATGGTACATATGACCAAGAGACCTTTTATACATATATGAAATCTTCAGAGAAATTTTAAGGGTGAAAAGACAGTCCACACAATGAAAGAAAATTCTTGCCAACTATATTTGATTGTTTTAAAAACATACAAAAGACTCAATTTTAAAAAATTAAAAATAAACAAATATCAATTTTGCTAAGTATTTCAATAGCTATTTCTCTTAGGAACACATTTAAAAGGGGCAATTAAGAATCTGAGATGATCGCCAACAGCACAAGCCTGTTGGGAAGCTGAGTGAAACTTCAAGAAATTTTAATTTCTGACTCAAATGAACAAAAATATCAGTAAAGGCATGAAACATTGCATGTAAAATGATATAGAAACTGTGCATGAACATAGACTGCTCCTCAAAATATTAAATACTGATATCACTTATTCCTACAAAAACAAACCATTCCATTTCTAAGACTAAGACAAGAGAACTGAAAATATAAAGACCCATAGAGGTGTTATTTATAATCTTTCACATAGAAATAAGCCAAGGTCTCACCACAATGAATAAATAAAGCTCACTTAGAGGCATGATTATGTGATTTTTAACATGAGATAGAAATAGAAATGCTAAAATATAACTGATCATTTAAAATGCTTTACTCATTAAAATGAACCAATCACAAAAGACTTCATGGTGCATAATTATATTAATGAGGCATGCCCAGAATAAGCAAATACATGGAAATGAAGAGTAGAATCATGGTTTCCAGACACTGGAGCATGGGATGAATAGAACATGACAGCTGATGGGCTGAGTTCTTCTCTTGGAATAATAACTATTTTCTAAAATTATATAGTGCTAGTGCCACTACTGAAGATATTCTAAGAACCACTGAACTACACAAATTACTAGTTAACTTTAAGGTATGTGAATTGTTCTTCAATATATCTGTTATTGAAAATATGTGAGCCAAGTTGTTATGTACAATAACTATATCCATAACAAAATATTCATTTGAGTTCTATTTTCCACTATTATAAAATGATCCAATAAAAGGGCTCTACATTTTCTATTTCTGAAATTGTAATCACAATTTCATGTGATGAAATAGTAATGAAATAGTGGAACTCATATAATTTGAAAATTACAAAATTATGCATACAGACATAGGTGCACATGTATTTATTTTCATCACATTCTTTGTTACAAGTCCTAACTTGGTATTCTTAGGAAGCCTCTATTTGAGCCTACTGAGTGATGTAGCATTCCAGATGTAAGCTATCGTGGCCTGACTCAGTAAGGACATTAGTTTGTGTTATTCTTTTTGTCCTAATGTGGGCTGAAGCCAGGGCCTTGTAGCCCCTATACAACTACTTGGCCACTGAGCCCTCACCTAGTCCTTCATACATCATTCATACTCTCTCTCTATGTTATATATTCTACATTTACATGCTGTAACTCAATTAATTAGGTGCTTTTATTCTGTCTAATTAAATTGCAATGTGCTATATGAAATTGTCACTTAAACTTACACCTTTACAAAATTTGCCCACTGAGTAGACAGGTGCCGAGAGTCTTCTCTAAGACAATGAGAGTACCGTTTCATAACCTGCCCCTAAGCATACTGACTACATAATCATCTTAGCACTGTGTCTGTAGGTTGATACACAACAGAGTCTCACTGGATAAAAGGATCACGATCAAACTTGTGAGATGGCAAGGCTGCTGGTGCCTGGGGAAAGCAGGGAGCAGTGAAGCGGATCAGCATAGTGGTGTCAGCATTGGAAGGGAAAGGAGAGCAGAGAGAGTATAAACACTAATGTGACCCGTTTCACAGTTCTGAAGAGAGCATCATGGCTATGACTTCAGGTTATTGTGGAGCACTGTTCTATGATACCATAGCATGTAGAAATGAGCTGAACAACAGAGATCCCCAAGATTTACACTAATGGTCCTTTTATAAATGGCATGTATATTATTTTTTGCATTTCCTGAAACTATAATGTTCATTGCTCATAGAAACTAGAACAGTAGTTTTATCTTTCAATCAATAAAATTCTAGTTTTAAATGTGAAAAGCTCAAGTGAGCAAGAGTGACGCAAGATTTAAATTTTGAATCATAAAGGACATAATAGCAATGTCTGATACTTTCCCCAAACTCACACAGCTGTCTCTCTAGGGTATTTAAGACAGTTCACCTTTCCTCATAGAAAATGGCTAATGAGTGTAGTATATAACAACTTTTCTTTTTAATAATGTGATTAGAAATCACAATCATGACTTCCAGGTCTCTCTCCACCCCTTCTCTCTCAAGAATTCATTTCAGCTTCCAGGTCTCTGTGATTACTCTTCCTGCTCCCTTAATTAGAACCCAGAAACTTCTTCATATGTACAAAATAACAAAAGATGGGATATACTTAGCTTATGTTTTCTTTTTTTGGGGGGGGTGGTGGTAGGTTTCCAAGACAGGGTTTCTCTGTAGCTTTGGAGCATGTTCTGGAACTAGATATTGTAGACCAGGCTGGCCTCCAACTCACAGAGATCCACCTGCCTCTGCATCCTGAGTGCTGGGATTAAAGGTGTGTGCAATCACCACTCAGCTAGCTTATGTTTTCAAATAAAAGAATCTATGCACTATTATCCGGGATCTTGAAAAATCTCCATTTATTTCACTCCTGAAGGAAAAATGTCTAATGCAGCATTTTTGACTGGCACTTTATTCTCTTAGCACTTTACATATTTCTTCCCAATCTATGAGGTTTCTACTAGGTGTGAATATATATCCTTTAGGTATTTCCCTTTCATATTGTGAGTCATGGTTTTATTGTTGTCTTCAATATTCTCCCTTGTTATTTATTCTTTGACTATTTCACACACATGAATTATAATCTTTATCATCCTCATTTCCCTCTTTTATCCATCCCTTCCTTTATTCATGTTAAAAGTTATCTTATACATTCTTGCACCTCAATAATAAAAATATTCATCTTACAAACTACACATTATCTTATTACTATACATTAATGTGTTTTACCTTTGCAAACTGCACATTATCTCATTGCTACTGTACATTCATTTGTTTTATCTTCTAGATTCATTCAAATATTGACCATTTCAAACAGTGCTGCAAATGAAGGTTTGAACATATTTAGTGTATGCCCCATTATAGCTGTGCGATAAAGTCTCCAAGGACACAGGACTTGCATATATTTAGATGTGTCCTGACTTTGTATATGTACTTTGTACATTTTCTACATGTGAAGCACGTACTTTCGTGTGTGCATTTGTACATTTGCACGTGTGGTGGCCAGAGACTGATAATGGATATTGTGCTCTTCCTAATTCAATATTCACCATGTTTTTAAGACAGACACTGATCCTAAAAATAACCTATCTGATAGGTTGGTCTGCAACCCATGAGGTATCTATCTATGTCCCTCAGCATTCACAGGGGGGTGAGGATCTGAATTCAGGTCCCCATGATTACAGGGCAAGTACTTCACTAACTGAGGCATTGTCCTGGATTTCTTTATTTCTAGAGAATTTCTATTGCTATGAAATGTGAAGATGGTAGTCTGCTTCGACAGACTATATCAGATTGAATAGACACTGTGATGATAACCATTATCAATTTCTCTTAGTCAACTTTAACAAAAAAATAGAAATTACTTCTGCTTTTTGTCTAATCATTAGTCTTATTCCATGCACCCATAGTTACATTCATGATGTACTTCTAACTACAGCACACATCTGCAATACATCCTACTTTTATTTGTTCTTTCTGCCTAGAGTGATACTTTTATCAGATTTTCAAAATGTGTTTCCCTTACTTAAATGAAGAGAGCAATTAGAATTGTGACTTTTAGGAGACTTTCAAAAATTTAAATATATTTTAGTTTATGACAATAAGTCCTTAAATAGATAGCATTTGTAAAATACCTTGCACTATTCTCTTATTATGTCAAGACAACAATATTGTGTTGAATTTTGTAAGTTTTACATAGGTCTTTTGAAGAGCACCAAATAATAAATTAACTGCCTTTGAGTGAAATAAATAAGCATAGTTCAGTTTTCAACCCATTATTTAGAATGGAAATACCAATGCAGACACAGAATTGGTCAAAATGCTGTAAGTGACCATAAGTGTTCAATCCTAGTGGCACATAATTATTAAGTCCCCTGCCAAGGCTAAGGGAACATCCCAGATGAGGAGCTGGAACAAACAAGAATACAGGAGCAGAAGATGAGAAGGAATGCTGCAAAAAGCTGTCTTGTGGTCATGACAAGTCTATTTCACCCAGGGACTCATGGCAGTTGTGAAGTTCACAAGGACTTGCCTGTAACTCAAGAGCTATTGGCAATAGATAGATGCTGAACAAGGAAGACTCTTTGTTCTGGCAGTAGCCACTGGTAGGTTGTCCATGCTCCAGTGATGATCCCACATTCAGGCACATATGCCCATCAATAAATGGGCTTAGTGTTTTATTGAATTGAGAAGAGAAAAGAAGAGGAGAAGATGAGGTTGGGACCCAGGTGGAGATGTAGGGGGAAAACACAGGTCAAAATGATCATATTTCATTGTATAGATGTGCAAAAGTCTTAGAGAATAGTTTTTTGATTTTATTCTAGTATTAGGTTGAGATTCATTACAATTGATTAATATTTGATATTATCCTATTTCATGTGTTCACAAATGGGAGTACAGGTTCATTTTATTGTACATTATTAATATTCCATACATTTTTAAAGGTGAAATCATTTTAGGGTAAAAAAGCATTAATGCATTGATATTATTTAGAATATTTCAATAATGGTAAACACATGTCATATTGAAGCCTCTCTCACTTTTCTTCTCTGCTTGAGGTCCTGAGTTCTATGTAAAGGGTAATGCAAATGCATAGTGATTATATTTTGCTTTGGTCATCAACAAAAATAGTATTTATAAGCCTCTTTTCACTTTTCATGGTGTCTCATTGTTCACAATATGTTCATATACACAACACTTTAGATGAATATGTTCATTCTTCTGTGGTCAGGTATAACATCAGTTAATTTTATTGTTTATCACCTATAGATGTGTCTCTTTTGTGGTAGAATCTGATAGGCTTCTTCTTGTGTATGCTTATGTGTGGCAATATAAAATATACTTTCTACTCCAGCCGGGGAAACAGGTAGGTTAAATGAAGACTTCCACCCCTACTTTAGCTTCATAAAATCTAATTCCCTCATGTGCTGGATAGGTTTATGTCAACACGACACAAACTAGAGTTATCTGAAAGGAGGAAACCTCAATTAAGAAAATGCCTCTAGTTGTAGGACATTTTCTTAATTATTGATTGATGAGGAAGGACTATGCATGGTGCCATCCCTGGTCCTGGGTTCTTTTGGAAAGTAGTGAAAAATCAGTAAGCATCAGTCCTCCATGGCTTCTATACCAGCAGCTGCCTCCAGGTTCCTCTGCTGCTTGAGTTCCTGTCCTGACATCCTGATGAAGAACAGTGATGTGGACACAAAAGTTGAATCAGCCCTACTCTCCCAAAGTTTCTTTGGTCATGGTGTCCCATCATAGCAATTGTAACCTTAAGACACCAAGTCATGTCCTCAGCTATGTAGCAGACCACAGGCTGCAACCTTTCCCTCTTTCTGACCTTCATCTTCAGTGGATCACACAGATCTTCTCCTCTCACCTGGCTCTCCACTCCTCATCCTGTTAATCCAGCCACAACATTAAGAGGCATTCGGGGAACCCACAGGTCACTGTGGTCAGAAATAGCAGATAGAATAACTACAGATCGTTACCTCTCCCCAATTCCTCCAGGCCTATTAAGCTAAATAACCCTAATCTCTGTATAAGAATACCTGCTGTGGCCTCTCCTCACTTTCTGCCCCATTCCCAGGGAACTAAGAAGGAGTTGGTGGAATTCCCTGCTTTTCCCTTTTATGAAACTCCTCAGCCCCATTCCTAAGTGTCAGTTCCCAATATCTGGAACCATATTATATAGGAGAAGAGGAGGGTTGGGGAGAGCTTGAAGGAGTGGGATGGTTGAGAAATTTTACTATTGTTGAACAAAGAACAATTCAGCCAAGTGTAGTGGTATGCTAATCCTAGTTGTCCAGAGGTAGAGACAAAGGACTATTTGAAAGACTGAAGTAAGGCCAGAATACATAACTAGACCTTATGTTAAAATTAAAACAGGATAGTAAAAACAGAATGAATAAGTGAACAGTGAAGAAGTCTGATGTATCATGAGACAAATGAATAAGGATAGAAATATATGCTTTGAGAGAAAACTAAGTTTATAACAGAAAGGCTGTTAAAAGGAGCATAGAGGGAAAAGGTACAATGATTTAAACAAGAATATTTCAAATAAGGATTCCAAATGATAATTATGTTCAAGTCAAAATAAATGTTTCCTGAAAGTACATATTATTAAAGAAATCAGTAGCAATCTTTTTCAGTTAGACTTAGAGAAACTGCAAAAATTTTCAGAATAAAAATATCATTATTGAATGCAGAAATTAGAAAGTTTGTATTTAACCAAGGTTTGTCCATCATTTTCTTTTCCTTTTTATACAGAGCTGTTTTTTAGACTGGGTCCAAAGTTTTTATGTTATTTAGCTGAAATATCACTTGGGAGCTTTGCGCACATTAAAATCATGGAACTACAGATGTCAAAGCCAGCAGCCATGGCCACGCAGGAAGCTAGGCCTCTCAGAGAGTATTTCGGTAGGATTTACACACAGTGAGTGATGTTATTCTGGGAATTAGTCTCCCAGTGCTGGCCATCACAGGTTTCCCTAGAAAAGTGTTCTGCACCGCACGACTACAGAACTACTACCTCAATCACATGATCAAAAACAGACATTTCGAAGATCACTGGTGAGGTCAAACAGGTCCAGAGGGACACTGAAAATGACTGGGGAATTACACCATAAAAACTATGGTATTTCAGATGGTTATTAATACTGCGATCAATACCAACAAAATGCTAGCAAGTCCTTATGCAGAAACAGATAAAAATGAAATAAGTATGTAACTGATGTGATGAATCAATCTAGAAGGAGAAGCTATAGGTGCCAAGAGTATGTCGCTCATTCATGTCTTCCTATCCAAGCAGTGACCTCTGAGCTCTTCCTGGTGCATTGAAACAAGTGACGGAAGCAGATACACTCAAGTTTCTTTCAGCGGAAACCATGTGGAGTATTTCTGTGAAGGGGCAAACCTGGTGACAGCCTTAACACCTGAGAAAAAGGGAGGAAATACCCAACTAGAATAATTCCCTGAGAATAACTGAGTTTTATCATAAAAATTCTATATGAATGTTTATACAAAATGAATATATATGTGAATAATAATATATATAAATATATGTATGTATATATGAATAAATAGATAGGTGTAGATATAGTTAGATTCATTCTATAAGTCCTGTTCCCCTATAGAACCTTAAATAATGGAGCATTTATCTGTAATTTCTAATCTATTTTCACATTTTAATAGAAGTAATACTACAAATGATTTTTCTGCCTTACCCTTTACTGAGCTGTAATCTTGTACTGCATTTCAAGCCAATCATGCCAAATAGGAGAAGTTTAAAGTTGGCTATGTAAAGATTAAAAACTGTGACATTATAGGCTTCACAACACTATGTAAATAAAGCCATCAATCACAAGAATTAAGAACTGTGATCCACACTGACAGTTCTTTTCAAAGCTTTGTTGATATTTCTGAGATGAAGTTATGACTCTAGGAAATTTTGCAACTAAACATTTCAGCAGCAATAAAGCACAATAAAACAAGACATCATCTGCAAATATGATGATTGAAAAATGTCAAGAATGTCACTAAATTTCTTGAAAATATGTATAAATAGCTGTTAATCAAGTTGTTCTTGCAATGTCTATAGTTATATCTCATTTTGTTATGTGTTTTGCAGACATTGTAAATACAATGTCATTACAATATTATGTTATTTAGAAAATAAAATTATTTTAAATGAAAAAATGTTTTTAAATTAAGTTTGCTTGATAAATTAGGAATCTTTTATTTACTTCCTTAGAAATATGCATCAATTCATGTAAAACTGAAGTAACACATTTGACTTATTGTAACATGAAGGCTTATTGGGGTTTCTGTCCTGCCCAGTTCCCACAGTCGGCAAGTCCCAAAGAAAATCACACAGAGGTCTCCAGAAGATTATAAACTGATTAGCCCATTAGCTCAGGCTTTCTGTATTAGCTCTTATAACTTACATAGCCCAGTATTCTCGTATATGTTAGCCACATGGCTCAGTACATTTTTAAGCAGGGCAGGTCACATCCTGCTTCTTTGGTGGTCTGGGCATGACTGGGGAAAGAGCTTCTTTCTTCCCAGAATTCTCCTGTTCTTCTTGCCCCACCTTTACTTCCTGTCTGGTTTTACCGCCTATACTTCCTGCCTGGATAATCAGCATTTATTTAAAATATAATTGACAGAATATAGAATTATCCCACACCAACTTATTAAGGAAATAAGCAATTAACTTTCTAATTCTTTAAGTACAGTAAGTCTTACTCCATATTACAGTCAATATGTTGTGTTATTGTTTTTTTTTGTGTGTGCTAGCCTGTTGGATATGGTTTGTAATAAGAAGTACAGATTTGTGTAAATATATAATTTGTTCTATATGTAGAAAAATATTATTCAAATTTGAAAGCAATTTGTTACATTACAGTGCATATTTCTACAGTGTATCTAGGTAAATGAGGGAGAAATACAACATAGAGCAGCATTGTTGATCTTTTGAGCAAAGCAACCATGTGAATAAATACAATTTTATTAAAAGAACTTGTGAGATATGGAAGGAACATATTTCAATTAATATGTAGACTCATCTTCACCTGAATAAAATGACTATCTAAACATTGTCTACATTTTATGGAATAGTACTGACAATATATTTTCTTTAACTTTGGTAACTAATAGAGTTATGTGAAAATTGTCTTTGATTTGGAAGACTGACAGACCTAGTTATGCTGTGATTCAGGCCTTGTCTAAGTAATTTCATGGCATCTTAGGTCACCACTGTGAAGCTTTACTGACCCCAGTCAGACGTAGTCTTCTTGGTAGCTGTCAGTGATATCCTTTCATAAGGCCGAAATGGGTTTCAACAAAAACTAGAATTTTTAAAAACAGAGTGAAGACAAAGACACCATGGTACAGCAGTCATGACCTGAGGGAGGGTCATTTTTTAAAATGGGTCTTCCAGAATCAATTTTAGCAGCAGATATCATTGTATGAGACTTCAGAGAAGCAAGAAAGTGCTGTGATGGGAGGGTGTGTGTCCTTTATAGCAAAGCTGCCCATGGTGACTCAACTGCTGTTAGGTTTGAACTCCTCCAGGGGAAGGAAGAAAGCTCAACAAGCAGGCTTAACCTGAAAAGACTAAGCTAGTACAAAGATCAAAGCAGGTAAGGAAACACTGTTTTCCTTGAGGATGTTTTATCTTTAAAATTCTACTTCTTTCTTCCCTATCTATCATTTTCTTTCCTGTCAGAGTGACAGAAGAATTGAAGCAGTTTTAAGCAAAGGTCCTGGGTGCACTTAGCAGTTTGAATGGACCCTTGATCCACTTCCCCATACTGAATTGAAAGTACACTCTATGTGTACCTATAAGAGGGGCAATGACATAATTTACTAATGACTGCATTTAAATTTTAAGTCATTTAGTGCCTGAGGCAGTCTTCAGCACTACCTGGAGAAGTACTGATATTTCCAATAAGGGAAAAAAGCAGCCACGAGATGGTAGAATCTGTGCATGAGCACACCACTGACAAGTTAAAGAGCATGGGAAGAACTCAAATCTCTGAGAGAATATGATAGTAATTTACCACATCACAGTAAATAACAAGTCCCTAACAGTATTCCTTATAGGGACTGACTAATTGCCCAGTCATTATGAGCCCCTTTTTTCTCAAACAACTTTTAGAGAACTCACTGTTGTTTTGACTTTGAATGTATATTAATATTTTATGTATATATGTTTCACAAAACATGAATATTCATTGGTTAATAGTGTTGAATATACGATTCACTAGTTAGAGAAATACTATTGCTAGAGTCGAGGTAGAGTTTATAAAGTCATGCTTGGATTCATTTACTCAGCAAACATACCTTAGGCACCTATTGCACTCTAGATGCTGATTTTATAGCCAGGAGAGCCATAATTAGACAGATATAAACTATGCCATCATGGGACTTACCTTCTTAAGAGAAACAGAAAAAAACCACAGGATGGAAATAATGATCATATTATGGAATCATGAAGTAGCAAAATACAAAACAATGTATTTTATGTTAAATCAATTGATCATGGTTTTCCCTGTGAATATAAAATAGGAAGAAAAATTATAATGTTTCTTTATAAAAATAATAAATTAAGTGAAATCACCTACCAGAAAATTTCTCATTCAATTTATACAGCTGTAGATATTTAAATGTACATGGTGTGAAGTAATTTTGTCAGTTCTCTCGACTTGATCTGCTCTGTTAATGTTCCTGTCCTGTTGAGTGGCAGGTCGAAGGCACACTCAGTCACTTCACTCTTTCCTTCCTAGCCCACAGCTCTTCATGTAACAGGTGCAGCATGAGTTTTGGTTAACAGATTTGGGAATAATGGCCAGTTTGGTCTTTAATTTTGTAGACTAGATTACCATATTTATTTAGGTTATTTCATGTTGTCTGAGGTTTCTGTCCTGCCCAGTTCCCGCAGTTGTTAAGTTTCAAAGAAATCACACAGAGGTCTACAGTAGTTATAAACTGACTGGCCTAGTAGTTCAGACTTCTTATTAACTCTTATAACTTATATTAGCCCATTATTCTTGTCTATGTTAACCAGGTGGCTTGTTTTTTTGGCGAGACAGTCACATCTTGCTTGCTCTGTGTCTGGATCACGACTGCAGACTGCAGAATTTTCTTCCCAGATTTCTCCTATTCTCATTGCCCCACCTATACTTCCTGCCTGCCTACCAGCCAATCAGCATTTTATTAAACATGATCCAAGTGGCAGGATAGAAGACCATGTCCCACAGCAATTTCAGATAAATAGCTTTATTCAAATTAAACAAATGAGGTGACAGAATATAGTTTGAGACCTCAGGAAAGAAAGTTTCATAAATCTGTTTTGAAATTTGCACATGTGAACTCCATTTCTCCCCTCAGAACATTTTTAAAAAATTCCAGTGATGAAGGCCATAGGTCCTTCTTGAGCAACAGTTAAGGGCAACATTCATTTTAAACCAATAGAAAGGAAAGAGGCTAGATAAGATATGAGTGAGTTCCTTCTGTCAGGTTGCTAAAGGTGCTAAACTAAATGATTAGCATTTAAAGGATTCTCCCTATTCATAGAAACTACTCATGTGAATACCTATAAAGAGATTTAGATTTATGTTACATCAAAATCTCTTGAGAGAAAAATCACTCAAGAAAAGTGTGTATTTTTATTTACAGATGTCATTCTGACCATTTCTTTTAGTTGTATGACTGATATAGCAAGGTCACATAAATAATCCCTTAAAAAATATATGATTTCAAAGTTATGGACCAAACATAATTCTATAAAAATCAACTTTGCTGAAAAGCATCTCATTAATTGCTCAAGAGCGTTTCTTTCTAAAACAACAAAATTTCTTAAAATTTAAATATATGTTAATTAGTGGACATAAATTTATTGGAAAACATGCACATCATGGGATGTAACCTGTTGTGTGCATTGACTTGCACTGACACCTGCACAGGCAGATGCAGCATACAGTACTTCTCACCCTCCATCTGCCTCCAGTGTTTTCAGTTGAGAGTCCTTTTAGCACCTACAAATTTTATGTTTATAATAGTCTTTTAGATTACATGATATTACTTTAACAACATATACACAACACACATAACAATGACCCATAAGAAAAGAAAAGATTGAGAATCTCTATAAATCTTTTTTGTGTGAAATGATCTCTATAGGAATAGGGAGTTCTCACAATTCCATACTTATGTCTAGAGTACCATACCATAGACTGTTTGACAAAAAAAAAAAAAAAAAGGAAAAAGAGCATTGGCAGATCAGGATAACTGAAAACCTTACTTTTTCTGATTTCAATATGTACCAACAGGAGGCAAGATGACTTACACTTCACTTTCACCATTCCTGGAAAATCACCTGTAGTGACGTGAGGAAATCCCACATGGAAGAGGCACCAAAGGCAGAGAAGAAGCATTAAGTCATAGGAACTAAGTAGAGGGCAATCAGGGATTCGGTTGTGAGCATTCTGTTGACGAATGCAATTTGAGATTATAAAATATTTAACTGTATGTGAAGTATTATTAATAATAACTTATTATTAATAACATCCAACATTCTAAAAATGTTAAAAACCTTTTAACCACCATAAAACTGACCTTTTTACTGAGAGCAATATCTGAATTGCCCTGGGTGAAATAATTTTGGGAAAAAATGATTCCAGAATTCTCAACAGAAGTAAACAAGGATTCATTTTCAGTACTATGTAGCATCAGTACAAAATTGCTAACATTTCCACCACTACCAATCAACAATATTCTAGTGTGGTTATTTATTTAATTATTTAATTTTACTTTTTTGTTCGTGTGATTGTTTAAGTGAGGGGGACATGTGTGGGGAGTATATATATATATATACATATACATATACATATATATATATATGGAAATTTTTTTAACTAAAATTAAGAAAACACAACCGTAACTCCTAACTAAGCTTAAAACAGTATTGGTAAAATATGAAAGTCATATTTTTTTATACATATGAACTTTAGTTAATCTGGATGAAAAAGGAAGAGGCATGCTGAGCTGTGCAATGAGCAGAGATATTCTGTTGTACTACAGATTTGAAGATGTGTGACAGAACCTTCACATTGAGAAAGTTCTTTCAATGGCTGGGGCACATGTTTGTTTCAGAGATGATTTTAGCACCAGGAAATCTGCTTAGCTAAGCATTTCAGGGTTGGGACCCTGAAAACAAACTGACTAAAGCAGCGCCGCCTCCACAAACTCGCTCCCTATTTGCATGCACTTATCCCTTTATTAATTTGGATTTAAGAGACTATTCTGCAAAAGAGAAAGGAGAATATACAAGATCATATATAAAATATCAATCAAGAAAAGAAATATCAGTAATTAGCACTTTGGGATGTTTTTTTAGATATTATTCTCCAATCTCTGAAAAAAAAATCTTTGTTCTCAGCAGAGATGTTCCCAAAAAGGTAAAAAAGTATTGTTTTTGAGTGTCTAGTGTGGGTTTGAAACTGGAATCACCTAAAAGCGACACAGCTTATCGTTTTCCTCTAACAGTGCACTCTGAAGTGGGTATGTTCCGACAGAAGGGTTGTTGTGGAGGCTCCTCATGCACTTCATGCACACTTGAGAACCCGAGTAAGCACAAAGCAGCACTTTCCATTTCCCTCTACCAAACATTTCTAAGCCTTCCACGTTTAGCTAAGTGTTCCAATATGCTTTATCATTTGCTCATTCATTTCCATACACCCTAGAAAGTTAGTCATGATATTCTGTAGAAATATGAAATTATTCAATGACTTCTAGGAAAATAAAAGTATGTTTTCATACATTTTTGTCTTATTATCAATTTTAGAATTTGTGCTATTTAGCAGAATCAAACAACTACAGGATTTATCAATTAATTCTATATGGGAGTTTAAATATGTAACAGTGGCTAAATTTAACCACAGCTAAACATGATTTACATTGTATCATTCCTTGCTTTATGTTACTATACGACTAACCTCAAATGATTTTTCTTCTGCCTGAAATGTTTCAATTACACTGGTTTAAAATTAATTTCTATTTTTAAAAACATATCATTGTCACTATTTTGTCACTGCTGAAATTCAAAAATGTCGACAGTTTAATTTTTAATACTCCTCCATTAGAATTTTAAAATTATATTAAAGATCTAGCTTATACACAAGGAAGATACTATAATATATATTGTAAGTGTATCACTTTGGTTAGCATGTTATAATCCATCATCAGCAATATGCTATAAGTGTATTGGGTATGGAGCCTCCAATTCTAACAGCATCACATCCAAGTAAGAAAATGATAGATGTGCTTCCTACTCAGTGTGAAACCACGCCGTTCTGAAAGGCATTATGCTTCTTACAGAGCTTTAACTGTAGTGTATCACTGAATGGAATATAATAATAAATTCAACCACATAAAAAGCAGCCTTATTATCAGGTCACCAAGCAAATCATTCATTATCTGTAATAAGGCGATAATATTTTATAGAGAGCATGCTTTATGTCTTGACAGACTTCTGTCAAAATTAAGCTAGATAGCTATTCCATACATATGTTTGTGTCTTTGTATTTAAATATGTGTGTATATGTATGTCTGTGTGCACATGCATGTGAAGGTATGGGCATATACATGTGTATGTTGCTGTGTATCTGCAGGTACACACATATATTTGTGTTTGTATGTGTGTGTATTTATATTTGTGTACATGTGTATGTATTTGTGTATGAATATATACAAGAATTTATACAAAATTTAATATTTTATATGTGTTTAACTCAAGGTAACTTAAAGTTTAAAGGATGTGGATATTTAAAATTTTAGGCAATATAAACATACTGCATATTCATTTCTGCTTTTATTTAAGTCAATTTATAGAAACATAATTATTCAGTTCTAAATATAGTAAACTGCAAGGATTTTTAAAATTAAATAATCATTATTTTGATTTTATGTGTAGTTAACAGCTCTTTTTCACAATGCTGTATTATATAGATTTTTTCCCCATACTCAGAACTACGTGTGCTGAGTTTAGAGGATTTATAGCATCAACATGGCTACATAGATAGTTTTTCCATTTTTATAATGCAAGAGGATGTTCAGTGTGGTTCAAAACAAAATATCTAACAAAATTGATAAATGCTTTAAATATTTTTTACAAACCATATGCGAAGCAACACTAGAAAGAACAGATCATTAATTGATCCTATACAAATAGCTAATAAATTGTGTGTTGAGTGGACTACTCTGAATTATATTTTAAAAGATACTTTATGTAAAGTGATAGCCTAAGTATCAGCATGCTGAATGCTGAGAAAAATAAATTAAATCGTAAGAGTTTTTGTTGAGAAAGTCAATATGGCTAATTTACAACACTAGATACATTCAACTGTGGTTTACATGGATTATTTTTGAGCTGATATATTTTCAAAAATTTAAAAGGTATTTATGAATCAGTTTCTTATCAAGCTATGAAGAAACAAAAAGATATGATAAAACTGAGTTTTATGCTGGTAAGCCACCCTTTCCTCCAAGCACCAGCTCCTAATTGCACTTGGACTGCTTCAAGTACACTCCTTGAGTCTTCTATGTGCACTATGAATCACTGTACACAATTTCATCTGAAAACCTATTTTTTTCTTTACTTTTCTACACCATAACCATGAATTAGACACTTAATAGATTGATATATCTTCCAGTCTATGAATAATTTTACCAATAAAACAGTCCAAGCATTGTTTGGCCCCAGAATATTTCTAGCTCACATGAATATGTATCTTTCTGAGGATAAGGCAAATGTGGTACATTTACACAATGGAGTACTACACTGCAGAAAAAAATAACAACATCTTGAATTTTGCAGGCAAATGGATGGAGCTAGACAACATCATTTTGAGTGATGTAACCCAGGCCTAGAAAGACAATTATCACATGTACTCACTCATAAGTGATTTTTAAACATAAAGCAAAGAGAACCAGCCTACAAATCACAATGCTAGAGAACCTAGGCAACACTGAGGATCCTAAAAAAGACATACACAGTTCTAATCTACATAGGTAGTAAAAAATGACAAGCTCTCCTGAGTAAATTGGGAGCGTCGGGACCTTGGGAAATGGTTGAAGGGTAGGGTAGAGGCAGGGAGGGGAGCAGAGAAAAATGTAGACCTTAATAAAAATTGACAATAAATAAATAAAAGAACTAGTAATTTCTTAATATGATTTTAATTTCCAACAACCCCTGACCATGGTGCTGCAAACCCTAAGTGACACAATACAGACCTGACAATATACATAAAAAATGCTTTCCCATGCTCTTCTAAATTAAAATCACAAACAAATATAAAATTAGGAAATATCCTAAAAAACATTATTCAGTTCTATTGATGGCCAAATATAATACATTAGAAAAGTCAACATTATCTTGTCTCAAATCCTCTCTCCTTCCACTCCTAGGCCTATCAGCTATCCAGCTTGCCCATCGAGACTTCTTTTCATGTAGGAGCTGTGTTGTAACCATGGGGACAGGTACACCTACATCTGCAATTCCTATTCTTTTAAATGATATTATTTTCACCTTTGAAAATCATTTAGTGGCAATGATTCCATATAGTCAATATGATAACAAAATTTTCTATCAAAATCTGGATAACTGACATTATCTTAAGCAGTATAAACATATGTGGAACTCAAACATATACAAATATTGGGTATATTCATAACACTAATGGAATATTCACTGACATACAAAATCATTGAGAATAATGAATATAGTCTGAAAGATTTAAATTTCAACTGAGTAGATAAATCAGATTTCAAATGATTGTGATTTGGATAAATCACAAAACACTTGAAAATAAAACAAGTGAAATTCTTGGTCTGTAGCTACCTGAACTTTACTGTCATTATCTGTTCTCTGGTGGTCTAAGTAAAAATTTATATGGGATTCAGATAGTTGATTGAAAAAGTAAAAGTGGAAGGAAAATTTAAGACTACTTCATAAGGGACAATGAATCTATAATATCTAAAATATTAGTTGATAATTAAGGACAGCATGCAGGCAAATGTGTTACGAATTTTCATTCTGTCATATTATTTTTTATTTTCTTGTTGTGGATCAGTGCATGAAAATATAATTTAGAGTAAATATGAATCCTACATGCAGCTGCAGTGTCATAAACAAGAAATACATATTCCCACATTTTTACACACTTTGCAAGTCAAAGACATTTGAAGTTATATCAATAATTTATTTTATTAACCACAGAAAATATGTTGTACAGAAATATCTACTGTTACAGCACAAACAACAAATTATGCTTAAAATATGATAGAATGTACAAGTTTTGAACTAAAATCTAGAGGTGGATCTGCAGAGGTGGAGATGTATTTGTGATATTAATGCTCAGTATCAATTAATCCTCATGAAATCTTTATGATACAAAAGCTACACTTATGAACTTGAAGTTAAGGAAAATAAATAATATCTCCATTTTTTCATAAATTGTCTCCCAAACAGTAAATAAGCTAAGCAACCACATCTTTTTATTTCATTTAAAACTTTGTAGAGTATTTCTGTTTAAAATAGATGTGTTATTTCTCTTAAAATGTAGAATCTTTCAGGCATGCAAGTGCATATAGAATTATATTTCAAGTAGTGCTTTATATTAATAATTTTCAAAGATTGGATCATGTTTTACCATACAACAAGCTCAGTATAACATATCCTTTTCCAAAGGAATAAGGGTAAGATTTTTATTTATACTGACTGATATAGTCATGGATTCACCTTAGGGGTTGTTTTGAAGACAAAAAAAATGATATATAATTTAAACCACTGAAAAAATGAAATTGTACTAGATCTTTGTACAGCTTTAGTAATCTGTAGCATTCTCAAGTCTTCCCCAAAAGTGGTCAGTGCTTACTGATACAAGGACAGAAAGCAACATGTCAGGGGGCCTCACCTCATATAGTAACAAAATATAACTCAGTGCAGGGCCCTTGCAGAAGTCCTGCATGATGCTTAACTTCCCTTTCCACATCACATGATTCAGAATCACCTAGGAGACCCATCTCTGAGAATATCCATGAATGCACATTTGCAGAGATTTAATGGAGGAGAGAATGGATGCTGGTAGCACATCTGATGCTCTGTGTTCTTGGAGTGAATAAAAAGAGAAGAGGAAACTTCCTCACTCTATTCTGAGTACAGCTAAAATAGAACCAGTCTTCTCACATTCCCAAATCCACACCTAATGGCAGCACCATGACCAACAAGAGCCTCCAACTACAAGCAAAATAAACCTGCCCTTCCTTAACATACTTTTGTCAGATTTTTTTTTTTTGGTCAGATCTTTGGCAAAATTAACTAATGCAGAAAACTGGAATCCAGGAGTTAAAAAGCAGCTATAATAAACACAACTACATAGGTCAGAGGCTTTCTGAAAAGGTTTTTGAAATTATGTGGAGGAATTAGATGCTATGAATTACTGAAACCTAAAATACTATTAGCAAAGTTTAACAGGCCATTCAGAGAAGGGGGTATTTCAAATACAACTACGATTGTTGCAGACTAGACTACAATAATTAAGAAAACATGGGAAGTACCTTGAAGGCACAATTCTACCTATTTGAAGGGAGAGAGACTGAACTAAGGTCAGCTGATGAAGTTCCTAACTCAAAACAACTGCCAAGGGAAGTGTTGTTTTCAGGTATACCAGCACAAGGCTGATGAAGAAGGAAGCCAGACCATATCTCGAGATGGCAAGAGAATTTAGCTACATTGTGCACAAACTGATATGGCTTCAGAAGCATATAAACATACAGAAGTAGGGATTTAATAGAGGCTTGCTCCACAGTTTCAGAAAGCTGCTGAAACCAGGCAATGTGACAAATTCCCTGTAATGAGGCCCTGATAATCCCAAGTGAGGCCAAGAAGGTGAAGCCCAAGTTGCAAGGGTAGGTCCAGAACTTTGGAGATGCCTGGATTGGATTAGGAATGTCCGTCAAGGAAACTTGTAAGCATAAAGAGAGAGTGGGCAGCAAAGAAAAGTTACATGCACTGCAAAAGGCAGATCTGAAGGGGTGGGCATATCCAAAGCTATTAGAGCAGGGAAGGTCCATCATGAGAACACCATGCTGGACTTGGAGCTATAGGATTTGGTATTTTTCCTGGTGTTTCACCTTACTGTTTGCCAGTTTTTTCTTGTTATCCTCCTGTTCTGTTTTGAAATGGAAGCATTCGTTCTGTGCAACAGTGTATGGGAAATATTTAATGTAAATTTTGATTTTTCCAGAGGTAACATCTGAGAGACAGCCTTAAATCACAGAAGATTTGTGGATTGTAAACCATGATAGAGCTGTAAAACCAAGGGCCATATGTGGGTCTCTGGTCCTACTGCAGCCAGGGGCTGGGTTGATGTCCATGGTCCATCATGCAAATTTCTTATATTCGTGCTGCCACTTGAAGTCATATTGATATCCATGTGCTTCTCTGCTGCTGAGGGCTGTGTTCATACCTGTGGCCTGTGGTGTGGCAAAGGTCCATGGGGATGTCCATGGTTCATGCATGATATTGCCCGAAACCACGTGCAGGTCCATGATCCGTGCTCTCACTAATTGTAAAGCACAAATAAGCTACTTTTGCAGTGGTTCAATGACTGCAGACTCACCGTTGAGAAAGAGGGACATAGAAAGCTTCTGTGACAACCCTTACCCCCAAGGTACCGTGGCCCCACAAATATAAGTACCAGCCTAGACAAGAAACCATTGAAAACTGAAAAGATCTCTTAAATTAAATAAGAATACTGAAATATAGCACTTCACAACTGAGGTTTTTTGGAGTGGGTGCAGGTGATGAAGGGCTCAGATTCTTCACAAAAGATTGCCCACTCAGACTTTGACCATGCTCCAGTGAGTATATAGGCAACACAAATTAGACTTGTATTTTTGTAGTAAAAGTTGTTGTTTTGCTTATTAGTCTTTTTTGGGCGGGAGGTCACAAGGGCTGTGGAACAAACCTGGGAAGACTAGGAAGTGACCACAAACAGAGTTCATGATGTGAAACTCCCAAATAATCAATAATAATAATAATAATAATAATAATAATAACAATAATATATGTTGAGAAAAAGATTTGAGGGGCTATTTCTTAAGGGACAAAGGAACTACATACATTTTGCTTTATTTGATGACCATAATTCTCCAATTGCTAAAGCAGGATGATTTAAAATGGTGTTTTTAGATGTCAAGTAAATAAGTGGCTTATGATGGTCAATTTTCATTGTCAACTTGACTGGATCTGTAATCACTTGGTGTGTCTGGGAGAAAAGTCCAAGAGATATTTTACTAGGAAGGAAGAGCTATTAAAAATATGGTTTCCAAGCCAGGTAGTGGAGGCACACACCTTTAATTGCAGCATTTTGGAGGCATAGGCAAGTGGATCCCTATGAGCTCAAGGCCAGCCTGGTCTAAAGAGCAAATTTCAGGATAACCAGTGATACGCAGAGATGCAGAGAAACCCTGTCTTGAAAAATTATCAAAGAAAGGAAGGAAGGAAGGAAGGAAAGAAGGAAGGAAGGAAAGGGAAGAAAAAATGTGGGATATGAGTTTATATAAACCAATGGCCTATAGTCCTAGGCAAAAGAAAGATTGAAGGAGAAAGTGAGCTGTACATGAATATTCATCTTCCTGAAATCCTCACTGTGGATATAATTCACACTCTTGCCAGTATAACTTTGCCACCATGATGGGCGATCCTCAATATGAGTCAAAGAATATCTGTCACCTGTATACTGACCTTGCTAAGTCTTCCTTCATAGCAACAGAAAGGGAGCTAATACAGCTTGCATGTTTAGAATCCTTTTCTCTGAGCCAGAAATGTCCACATGCTGCAAATTAATATAGTTTTATTCTATATTAACTATTAAGTACCTCTGAGTGCCAACTTCACTGTCCCCTGAGGGTCCAGAAGAAGACTTACAGCTAGCACGGGACATAGATTTGAGGGTGAAATGAACTCTCCACTATATATTTTCTGTATCAGTTTATTTATTCTTCTCCCACTGTTTTTCTCCTTCTATTCTATAAAGTTTCCAGTTTACATACAGGACAAAACAAAGGCAATTCTCTGAGCTTTGATGTTCCTTTATCTTTGAAGGTCCCAAATGTGATCTATATGAAAGACTATTTTCCTGACTGCATGTCCTGCCAAATGAAAGATAGTTACAGGGAGGTGGCTTCTAATGTATCTCAGGGAATAAAACAGAGATTAGACTGTAGGAACCAAGGTAACTGACTGTGTAACTAACTTTCCCACTGGAGGTCCCACAGTGTGGTGGGAGGGTGACCCAAAACACCAGTACATGGGAAAGAGTTGTGCCCACTTATCCATACTCTGCTTAAATCTTGCACCAAGTGAGAATACTTTTGACTTCACAAAAGATCCACAGTGAGAATCAGTTGATATACAAAAGGTGGTAGGCCCAGCATCTTGTGAACTGGGTTTCCCTCCATCAGAAAACATTCATTCTGGTGGGTCAGCCTTGTGCCTTATCAGCTGAAATCTCACTGCATGATTTCTGTGGACTATAGCAAATAACAAATTAACAGGAGTAGATATGAGTTAAATTATTCAGAGCATTTTCAGAAATCAAATTGAATGAATTAATTTGTATTTCTTTATGTCAAATTATCATAAGGTACCTTTTCATCAAAATTTGGAGTGTAAATTAAATGGATGTATTTTTCCATTTAATACATACACAAATATGTCAAGCAGTCCTTGAGTTACATTTATAGCATGTGAGTGTTAAGATGTTTCTTTAGGTTGGAGAAGAAGGTAAAAACATGTGCATAGCATATGCAGGGAGGGAGCCCTCATAATATCTAAAAGTATTATTTTCCTTTCCCCCTTCCGTGTGTGTGTGTGTGTGTGTGTGTGTGTGTGTGTGTGTGTGTGTGTGTGTGTGTGTAGCTGCTGGGGATTGAATTTAGATAATCTAGCTGGGAGGCAGGGCTCTTCCCACACTGAAACATATCGCCATCTCCAGACACTATCTATTTGTTTGATGTGGAATTTCATTATGCTTTTAGATTACAAAGAATGCCTACCCCAGTTCATGATGAATGACATATGTGAGTGAGAAAAGTGGATATTGTTGAGCAGTGATGCCTCCAACCTTGCCAAAACAGCCAAATAACAAACAGAGAGAAACATACTCAATATGATAATTTCTGATACAAAAATAAATTTTCTGATGTTATTTTTATGTATACATTTCAGGCAAAAGTCAACTAAGATGATTCCTTAAAATGACATAGCATTAATTAATAACATCTTTCTCTAGACAATATAAAATGTTTAATATCAGTGCTTTTTGTTGTAGAAGGCATCAGACTTGAGCCCAAACAATGAATAATAAGGGCTACAAAACAATTTTTCATGCCTGCAAATGTGCCCCGATCTTTCTTACTTTAACACAAAGTAATTTTTCATTGTTTTCTAATCTTACTGATTCCAAGCATCAAAACTTATATTCATAACTAATCTCTACAAATTTAAGGCTATAAAACAGTTCAACTTTGAGATTTAATTGATCAAGTCTTTTCTAGTCTATAGTCCTACAGATTCAGCCAAAATTTTAACAAAAACAACGATGCATTAATCATTGACCTGGTAACAATGCACTCCGCGTTGCCATGTCTAAGCTCGCCATGCCTCCCTGATCTCAGGTTTAGGACGGATGCTCATCTTACATTCACAAGTCTCTGATTTAGTGTTCCACACATTACACTGTGTCCGTTTCTGACTTTCACGGATCTGTACATACTTCATGATTCATTCTCAGTTCTACTCTATATTTGATATTTTATTTATAGAGAACCAGAAAATGGTACATTACTTACCCTTCATCCATCCTCTATAAGAATCTTTGCATAGGACTCTTTAAAATTAAGATTTGTACTCTCCATCTATTAGAATTTGGGATGAGTGTCTGATGAGCTTATTCCTTACTCAATTATCAAGTTCTCAACAATTGTTAATGGAACATGACACAGTGATAAGGCACTGGGATCTGCAACCAGATTTCCTAAGAAAAAAATTATTCTAAATACATACTCAATAGCTGTGTGATCTTCTATGATCATACTTTCCTTATTAATTTATACAAAGGAGTACTTGTGATCTCAGTTAAAAAGTGTCTTTGTGAATATTAAGAGGGGGTATTGATAGAATAAAATTCTCAGAATCCTAGCTAGAATGTGAGAATTTGATAAATATTACTGCCTGCATAACCAGTACGAATTAGGAATTTGGTTGAGATTAGCTATTAAAAATGCTCTAACTGTTATAAATGGCACAGTGGGTAAGAGCACTTGTTTTTTAAGCATGAGGACCTGAGCTCAATCTACAGAAACCATATGAGGTCCTCTAGTCTCTGCACATGTTCAGTCACGACTGCTCACTCCTGCACATATACACATGTGTGCAATGGATTTTTCCTTTGTTAGTTTGTGACCCAGTAATTGGGAAATATAGAGTATTAAAGAAGAAGAGAGGAAAATGTAATCATATATATCACATATGAAATTATTTTGCCAAGAAACATTCAATTACACACATAAAAAAGAGTAAGCCCAACAACTGGCCCAGAACTATGGAGGAGCACTTCATGTTAGAAGCTGGGATGATGTGCACAGCTGAGACAAGGTGTTGTCTCATTGTAAATAGGCGGTTCTGAGGAACACAATCAACAAAGAAAGCCACACTTTCTTGATCCATTCTTCCATTGAGGGGCACCTAGGTTGTTTCCAGGCTCTGGCTATTACAAATAATGCTGCTGTGAACATAGTTGCACAAATGCTTTTGTAGTATGATTGGGCATCTCTTGGATATATTCCCAAGATTGCTGGATCCTGAGGTAGGATCCTCATGCTTAAAAAACAAGTGCTCTTACCCACTGTGCCATCTCCCCATTTATAACAGTTAGAGCATTTTTAATAGCTAATCTCAACCAAATTCCTAATTCGTACTGGTTATGCAGGCAGTAATATTTATCAAATTCTCACATTCTAGATAGGATTCTGAGAATTTTATTCTATCAATACCCCCTCTTAATGATTCCCAATTTCCTGAGAAACCGGCACACTGATTTCCAAAGTGGTTGCACAAGTTTGCATTCCCACCAGCAATGGATGAGTGTTCCCCTTACTCCACATCCTCTCCAGCATAGGCTATCATTGGTGTTTTTGATTTTAGCCATTCTGACAGGTGTAAGATGGTATCTCAAAGTTGTTTTGATTTACATTTCCCTGATCGCTAAGGAAGTTGAACATGACCTTAAGTATCTTTTGGCCATTCGAACTTCTTCTGTTGAGAATTCTCGGTTCAGATCATTACCCCATTTTGTCCCACAGTCACACGGATGAATATCTTGATCACCACCATAGAAATTTCGTCCGATGGATGGAGATAGAGACAGGGACCCACATTCACATCAGAGCAATGGAATGAGCTCCCAAGGTCCAGTCGAAGAGCAGAAGGTGGGAGAAGATGAGCAAGGAAGTTTGAACCATGAGGGGCTGGACCACCCACTGAGACAGTGTGCCTGATCTAATGGGAGCTCACCAAATCCAGCTGGACTGGGACTGAACGAGCATATAATCAAACGGGACTCTCTGAATGTGGCTGCCAATAGGGGCAGACTGAGAAGCCATCAACAATGACACTAGGACCTATCTCTTCTGCATGTATTATCTTTTTGGGAACCTAATCTATTTGGATGCACACCTTCCTAGGCCGGGATGGAGGGGGGAGGGACTTGAACTTCCCACAGGGAAGGGCACCATGCCCCCTTTTAAGGAAGGAGGTGGAGGGAGGAGGGGTGTTGAGGGTGAGGGAGGGGACCTGGAGAAGGGGAGGAAATGTAAATTTTTTTTTGAATGGAAAAAAATAAAAGAATATGAAAAATGAAACAAAAAAAAAAAACAAAGAAAGCCACCCTGTGACTACAATGGGTTTATAAAAAGGAAATCTCTGTACAAATGAGCACAGGAAAAATACAATGTTGTACAACTACAAGAGTGATAACATATGCCTACCTCAGCTATCATCAGTGAAAATTCTGTCAGATGAACTTGTGCTTCCATAGGAACTACTAAGACACCAGACACAGAATAACCCTTTGTCTGACAGTATCTCTTGCAAACAAAGACCCCCTGCTGCAAGCCTGCCCCTCCCCCATTCATCTCATATAATCACATATTTTGTAAGTCCACTCAGATGCTCTCTGAGACAAGCAAGATGTCACCATTGTGTGGACTCCCTTTATTATATACCAGAAGTTCCAGTTCTTTCAAAAATGTACTTATTTCTGTCAGCAGGAGGGAAACAGTATATACTACGGCCTCTTTCACTACAAAAAAAAATAATTTGGAAAAAAAACCTCCACTTATAAGTGGGAATTTTCTGAAGCATCAATAACATAACGTCAGTGACTTACTTAACCTCTAAACCTCTAAGTTTCTCTGAACATATGTTAGAAAGGCATGTAAAAAGAAAAGTTGTTCTTTTATATGTATTTGTTAAACCACAATATAAAATTTACTTTTAAAGTGTTTTGTTTGATTTCTTACTCATATGTAATTTTATATTCAATATTCAAATCTACTAGCGACTGTTTCCAATTACTTACTTATGGATAAAGTTTATTCATTTGTATTTTATGAGTAACAGTTTTCGTCACTGGAAGAAGGCAGTCCCATAATGAGATCATTCCTCTTACTCATGAAGTAAGACAGACTCTTTTCCCAGTATTGTTTGGTGCTTTGTGGGACTGTGTAAGGAATACAACTCTCTGGCATTCTAACACATTCCAACATCTGAAAATGCACTGAACATTTGTTTGAACATATGCTGTGAATAAATTGCTTTCTGCAGCTTATTAGATAAATAGACACTGAGCTTGGGGTGGCAATATCCAAGAACATCAGAGTATGACCCTCCAGCACGGGTTGGTACAGATACAAAGAGCAGTTCACAGTATGTGAGGAAATCAAGTTAGTCTGCGAGCACAAGTTGGCCCTCAGTCAAAGAATCCCAGTACAATATTTTTGAAAGTTTATAAAGATGAAACGGGCTCAGGACCTATGTTTGTTTTATTATTATTATTGACACTTGGATTGGTTAATACCACATATAGACCAATTTTGTGATCTTTTCCTATAGCTAAGGAACAACTCCTAAACTTTAATGCCTTGAGTCAATCATTACTGAAATCACTGTGACGAGCACACTTATTTACAATGATCTAAAATCTGTTATTTGTTCTGTCAGTCAAAGGGGGTAACTTTATTCACAGAAAACATGCCTTTGTTGTCATCTGTTATATTTTCATGAAGGAAATGAATGGTTTATTACTTTAATTTGTAAGATCTAAGCAGGCTAGAAATGGATGGCAATTTTCAAAGACATTCAATCAGCAGAGTTAAATAAGGGACTAAGACCTCATGTGGTCTTTTCCAACTCTGACACAGAACAGTCTTTTTATCTTCGTTTTTACAATGAATTCGTTCAAGTGAAGCACGCCTTTAAAAGCACTGCAAATCTGCACCTACACAAGTGTCAGCTCCCCACACGATCAAAAGCTGAGGAATTGTTCCTACAAAACACTTCTTTACTAGAGATCCTGAGTTTGCTTCAGGTCACATTTACCCCTCTTTGCCTTTTGGCTTGCCCTTTGATACAAAATAATGCCAGAATCTTTAAATCAAGTGCTCTAAGTAGAACAGTACCTTGGGAGTTATTTAACACAACCACCAACCAAATATAATAATCTATTATACAATGCCTTTTTCAGGTTTATCATTATATTATGAACCCTTCATATAAGTTTAGCTTTCCCACAAACTGAAAAATTTTAAAAAATAATTCACAGTGAATATAAAAATATACTGTAAGCATATAATAAACACAATATAATGTGTTGTGATTTTCAGCACAGTGCATTTATTAAAACTTAAAATGCATTGTTATTGTGCTGTTGGAGCATTAAGAGCTAATATTATGGCATGAGTCACTACAGGGAGTTACCATTATAGACTCTTTAATTTAAAAGAAAATTTAAAAGTTCCAAAATGGTTTGTAAAGTGTTGGTTCAAGTCCCCCAATCCTTGACCTCTTTTATTTCCTGCTTCCCATCCTGTCTCAAGTCCAGTTCCAGAGCCCACACCATAAAGAACGTCTCTCATGCCCTGAGTGCTCGGCTCCTGGATGTGCATGCTGAATGCATGCCCTACCAAGCAGCCACTAAAAATCATGGCTCCATGGACATCTACTATCACACAGATTCTCGGGCTTATACTGCAGGAGTCAGTCAATAGTTAGCCAGGACTTTCTCCTGTGTCCTATTCCAATCTTTTGTGCTTCTTGTTTACCATCTCCGATCTCAGGCAACTCCTGTGTTCCTTGTTAACCTGTCCAACACAGCACTAACAACCTTGTGAGACATTAGGATCATTTAGGCCCATGGTTTGTTATATTTTCCAACTCTGCAAAGCAATAAATTTTAGAACTATATTGTATTATTACCTGATTACATTCTTCTAAGTGTTCAGCCATGCCTATCTCCCATTAATCATGTCTGGTGCTTCTCTGTCTACCTTAGAAGTTAGTGACTTGTTTAATTGTTGTGATATGATACCTGGAAATAGCAACCAAGCAAATGAGAAAAAGAGGAGGGAGAGAGGGGTAGGAGAATGAGGGAGGAATGAAGATTGGTTTTCTTTTGGCTTGAAGTTTCAGTGCACAGGCTATAATGGTAATGAATACATGCCTATGGAAGTTTGAGACATCTGGTCAACTTGCTAGTGCAGTCATGATACAGGAAAAGATGAGTACTCATGCTTAGCTATCAATCTTTTTCAGCCCAGGAACTCAGATCATGGAATGGGGTAACATATAAGGTGGGTTTTGCACATTTATATACCTAATCTTAACAAGCCTAAGCCTTCAGTCCTGGAGGTTTATTTCCCAAATGACTCCAAATCCTGACTTGTTGACAATATTAACTGCATATCCAACCTATGGTACTCATTGAAACCCTAATTGCCACACTGCAGCCTAAAACCTTTCTTGACACAGAACAAATCTGTCTCTCCTTTTTTGTACTGTTTAAAGGAAAAGCTGCTAGACATCTCAAAGACTCAGCTGAATTACCACTTCCTTTTTGAGGAATCTTTTGAAAACACATGAACCCTTTTATGTCTCCATAAGATATGGTTCCAAACATGTACTCTAGGGTGAAAAACAAATCTGGGTCAGGAAGCTAGAAGTCCCTGTGGTGGTTTGAATAAGAATGGCTTCATAGGCTCATGTATGTGAATGCTTAGCCACCCAGGAAAGGATTTCCTAGGGTTAGTTGTTAGGCATGAGGCCTTGTTGGAGAAGGTGTATCACTGGGGTGGACTTTGAGGTTTCAAAAGCCCAGACCAGGGTCAGTCTCTGTGTCTCTGTTCCTCTCTGTGTCTCTGTCTCTTTTTCACTCTGCACCCCCAACTTCAGAATGTAGAACTTTCAGCTATTTTTCTGGCCATGTCTACCTGCATTCTGCCATGCTTCCCACCATGATGATAACAGATTAAATCTCAGAGACTGTAAGCAAGTATATAATTAAAAGCTTTCTTTATAAAAATTGCATTGGCCATAGTGTCTCTTCACAGCAAGAGAACTATGACTAAGACAGTACTTGACAGACTAGGTACATGAGAAACAATTGTTCATCTCTACCAATTCCACCAGGTATGGGTGGCACTTAATACCCAACAGCACCAGAAAACAAGGAGATATAGAGCCTGTCACTTTGAATAGCAGAATCTTAAAAGGAATGTCCTGACAGACACAATAGTGATGAGAAAGTATGATGATATTTAATTATCACTCTCTCTCTCTCCTTCCCCTGGCCTGTTCATCCTCTGTCTTCTCTAGAACAAATACTTCATTCAAGTTGAACACAAACTCTGAATTCAGAGAGGAGGCTTGAATGTTGACTGAGAACTTTCATAATATACAAAAAATTAAAATAATAGTATAAAACAACATGGAGCTTTGATGATGATTAAACAAAAATAAACACAATACCACTAAAACAATCACAAACTACTATCCCTTCTCCCTTAGTTACAACAAATTACCTTATTAAATTACCTTATTTTTACTAAAGGAGCATTACATGTTTTTAAATCCTGTTCCTGTTTTGAGTTCAAATTATTTTATCTCAAAATTATCCTCTTTGGTTCTCAAAGTAGTTCTCATTGCTTATAAATAATTTTTAAGGGGGTGGTAAATAAAGTTTCTAAGCAAACTTTCTTATAAAGTTTTTTGACATATTTGTATGTCCCCACTTCTATAAATCCAAGCCCCAATCTAAGTATGCTTCTCCATTGTAATAAAATACTGAGCAAAATCAAATTATGGAAGCAAGTGTTCATTTGTCTTTAGTCTATGGCTTATGTCTCATTATGGAGAGAAGCCCCAGGAGGAACTGAAGGCAGATGTTTGATTTTGGAAACTGAAACAGGGATCATAAAGGAACATTGCTTGCTTGCTTGTTTCCCCTGATTTTCTTAGCCACCCTTATATAGCTCAGGACTTCTTATCCAGGCATGGCTAGATCTCCTACAACAATCAGTAATCAAGAAAATGCCCACAAGTCAATCTGATAGAGGCAACTCTTCAATTGAAATTTCATTTTTACGGGTATGTCAAGTTGATGACTGATCTAGATGTGGCACCAGCTTATGTGTCCCTCACTTTCCCCTCCAAAGTTTACACATTTTCCCACCTCTTTAACTTAATACCCATTGAATCAATTTAGTGATGCCTGTATATTAAAGAGTATGGGATCATCTATTAGTGCATGGGTAACCTTTTAGGGCACATATACATGACTGAAAATGACCCATCCTTGACTAGTAACCATGAATTGCCAATATCTTCTTACACAAAGGAAGGGCATCTTAAGTTTCCCTTCTATACATGCTACGATTTGACTGATTTAATCTTGTACAGTCTTGAATATGTAAGAATTAAGAAATGTCATGAGCAACTGCACTGTGGTGTCCTGAAAGTATTGTTTTTCTAACAAACAACCACTCTCTCTTTCTTTTGCAAGCTTCTACCTCATTGTCAACAATAATCCCTGAGTTTAGAGGAGAGAAGGCTGACATAGGTATCCCATTTCAGGCTAAGGTTTCCACAGTCTCTTATTTTCTATAAGTAGACTGGTTGTATGTTTTTGTATTTATCATTTACTGCAAAAAGAAGCTTCTATGGTATGACCTGAGAGTTGTAGCAATCTATGAATATGAAGACAAAACTTAAATAACAGTATATTGCTTTATCTATTTAGCAGTAGGTATTATGCCCACCGCAGGGCCTATGGCATAGCCAGCCATGACCTTTGGGCCCAGTATATAGTGCTGTATTCCATCTTGCAGGGCAGACTTTAAATATAATCAGAAAGTAATTTGTCACTCCCATAACATTTGTGACACTATTGTACCAGTAGGCATGTCTTGTCAGACCAGTAATTATTGATCCTCACAAGATTCACAGTTTATTAAGATTAGTAGCCATTTATGTCCCCTAGGAAAGTAGATAGAAGATTTGGACACTATAAAATCTAATCAGCAGATATGAACCTTCTACATTGGTAGTATTTTTCATGTCTCATGTCTCCGGTATGTAGTGTTTACCCTTACCTATTAAGTTCTGAAAAGTAACAAGAGCAATGGCAAGTATTTGTAGTATTTGCACTGCATGGGGCCTCACTCACAACTTGAACACAGGAAACCCACATATGGTACTGGGATATTTCTCTAATAGCAAATGTTTTCTGGGAAGGCATTACCTTCTAATTATAGGCTAACTTATTTTAATTCCCTTTCCTATATGTGTATGTATATGTATATATTTTAGGAAGTCTCTACTATAGTAGAGTTATATAAAGAATTTTCAAAATTCTTTACTGTTATACTCCCTCAAACTCCCTCCTATCTGCTGACCACATGAAATGAGGTTTTAAAATATGTGCAATACTGCTTAACAACAAAACCATAAACCATTGGATGTGACTCAATTTAAAATGAAAAACAAGATTTATATTCAAATATAAATATCTTGGAATAAATTCATTCAATTAACACACACATAACAATATTTCCAAATAAGCTTACATTTGGAAATGCTTTTGAATGAACAGTCAGTTTATAAAACATACGAAGAAAAAATAACTTTGTTTTTGGCAAGAAATCTTACTTCCTGATTTGATAACCTACTTTATCCACCAAATTTGGCTTACCCTCATTCCTGCTAATGGCGAATAGAGAACTCACTGTTTGAAGATTCCCCACTGCTGAGAATCACTCAGAGTGCACCCTACAGAACATGAAGATAAAAAGTGGAGCAATAGTTTCTCTCTGAGGACAACTTCTGTGATGAGAACATCAATCATGACAGTAGACCAGTCTGGGTGTGTTGTCCAGTCGCTCACATTCTCCATGTGTCTCAGATTATTTGTTTTTATGGAGTTTTATGAGAAATGCAAAGACTTGTGTTTTTCTCTTCTCAACCCATATCCGTGTCACTGTGCATAGAAAAAAGAATTCTGTGGCATGTCCAGACATATTAATACCCACCACTCCTCTAATTCATGGCATGGAAATAGGAAGCTACAATGAAAAACAGGTGTTCACACAGAACACTACTGTTGTGTACATGTATATTTCCTGATGCATACTGGAACCAGAAACCCAGATTATGAGGACTATGAGTTTTGTAGTATCTTCCACCCACACAAATACACTGCTAACAAAGTCATTTGGAACACAGACATTATTGCATGGGTTGACAAACTTTGTTAAACTTCATAGTATTCCAGCCTTTCTCATCACACCTATTTCCTCTCTAATTATGCAGCCAGACAGCTACAGAAATCCTGTTTCTTATAAGTGGCCATGGCAGAGACATCATCAGAGTATGAACACACAGACCCTTAAGTTACATAATAGATACCAAAATACTAGGATAAATAATCCTCCAAATATATTTGAATATACCAAATAATGAGAGTGATGAACATAATCATAAAATGTGGTTATCACAATTTTAAAAATACAGTATAGAAAACTCTTATAACCAAAGTAAATATGCTGCTCAAATGTTAATCAATGTGGAGTTTTTACTGAAGCAGGAATATACATTCAGCCTAACAAATTACCTATATTTTCATATTATGTTTGTATGTGTATGGATATATGTATATACTCATGCAAAAGTACATGTGTACAGGTCTATACTCCAAAACTTATGTAGATTTCTGAGGACAAGGTGTGGGATTTTGTTTTCTTGGTCCACCATGTGGGTCTCAGGAATAAAAACCAATTCTTGGTGGATAGTGCCTTTATCTGATGAGCTATCTTCCCAGTCCTAATTATGAATATTTAACTCCATGAAAAGACTGATCTGTAGTTTAGAAAGAACAAATTCCAAATATATATTTATATATTTCCTTGGAGATTACTTTTGGTCAGATTTCAAGAAATTCTTCTGGAAACCAAAAGCTCTATCACAAGATTTCTCAGCAGAAGGAAAGTTTTCCCATATTAATGTCTATTTTCCTACCCTCCTCCTCCTCAGTCTTCCAATTTCCCCAGTTCCTGTAAGACACCACTGGAACAGAACTGATCTTATGGAGCCTCTACATAGAAAACCAATGTGAGAAAATTGCTAAATATGCCTTGAATTTCACATGCCTCTTGTTGAACTCACTCATTTTAGATGTGTGTAAGTGTTCCCATCAGATTCTGACCCTTTCCAGGCAAAGAAGTACACCCTATTCATTATTATAGGGCCAGCAACTGACATAGTAACAGTTATGTTTTATTTATCTGTCTGTGTTTTTATTTGAACTTGTAAAATTTATAAATCAGCCATGGCAGCATATTGGATGAGTACTAGCAGGATAAAAATGAATTTATAGATATAGCATGGTAGTGAAGCATATTCAAGCCAGAGGGCATGAGGCAAATTCAACAATTTAATTCCTTGCAATAGTGCATGACAGAAGAAGGAAACTAGAATCTGGGTGAAAACTGTGGAATTGTAGATGTGCAAGTTGAAAGGCAACTTATGACTTATAAATAACAGTAGGGAAAGGCCAGGTAAAGCTCTGGGTTTAATTAAATCTTTCTTCTTTCCCCTGTTTCCTGTCTTAAAATACTTGCTGTGTTCACAGAATTTTGTTCTTATCTCCAGAGAAAGATTAGGCTTCCCAAACCAGACCATTAAGGGTAGTTTACAAAGAAATACAATTCAGATGGATGAGAAGTCTCTGCCTGGTAAGGGATTTAGCATCACAGGACTGCTGCCTCTGGTAGCCTTCTATAAAGATTTTCTCCAGAAATAGTCAATTTCAAAGGTCACACATTTAAAAAGTCACTTGCAATTAGAAGCCTAAGGGAAATGCCTGGGATAAAATGCTTTGGCAAGTTTGTAAAGCCTTTCATTGAGCTGGCAACTATACAGGCCATGCTGGCCTCCTAAGCAAGAGGAACAGGTGTGGTACTTCAGTGATGCGGAAAGCTTCCTCTTCAAGGCCATCTCCCTAACTGTCACTCAGCAGTCTCTGATGAGGAGCTTGAATGCAATTCATAGTGCTGAGGGGTTTTGCTCTATCCACAAGCCTCAGCATCTTAAAGAGTAGGAAGCAGGATGAGATGACCCAGGATTAATGACTACAAACTGCCGGCCACTGTGCTGTGCTTTTCCATTACACAACAGTTCATATCCATCTTATAATGAAACCTAAACACCTGAGCTATAGAAGGCACAGATGTTCTAGCTGAAATGAATCAAGTCATTGGTTGAAAGTCAAGCTGCCGTAAGTGTGGAGCTAGAATAGCACCTTCAATCCTTTGTACTCAGTTATATTTCTCTTTATTTCAAATCAGTGCATATGTGTTATGAACTCTCCAACTGATCACTCAACAGAAGCTTGATTCAGAAAGAAACAGAATAGAAAGAATCCAAGAATACTGTTTGTTGGTCAGAGGAACCATAAAATGTTCTAAGGAAAAGTAAAACTCAAAACAAAATAAAACTACATAATTTATTGGATTACCAATCAGAGAAGACCAATTAGTTAGGAAGTCATGTTTCAGATTTCCTCAACAATAAAGACTTTAAGTATTTTTCCCACCAACTTCTCAAGTATAGAAAGAGATAAAAAAATTGAGAGAGAGAGAGAGAGAGAGAGAGAGAGATATGCAGACACACATAATTAGGCAGATATTACCTTTACAGAACAGAATTATAATTGCAATTATTTTTGATATGTCAGAGATACTCATGTAAAGTATAAAATACATTCTAATATGCATAACTTTTCAACACTTGAAATGAAAATACCTATTCTGTCACAAAATCTACCATATTTGTGTTTGTTGGAATAGCAATAAACTGAGTAGTAATAAAGGATAACAGTGGAAGAGTCTACCTAAAAATCTAGTAATTGCTACTGAAGTTTCCATTTTAGGCATTATTCAAGTATAATATATTCAAAATGGATTATTTATTAAATAACAGTTTTTCTCTAGGCATATGTTAATGAATCAATTCTCAATCCATGGACACAGAAATACTTGTTCCTAAGTTCTATTCAATAGAGAATTACTGAAAAATGTATATTTTAAGATATATTAAAAGTATCAAACTTAAAAATATTGCGTTTCAGAAATTCAAATATTGAGAAAGAGTTGTCTTTAACTATATTTTAAACATATTTTTATAGAAAAATCCCATTTTGCCTATTTCATCAAATAGAAAGGACTTCTACTATATATTTGTTTTTCGATGAAAAGGGAAATATTACTATATAATAAGCAACTAAGTTATTTACTGATCAATAATATAGGGATGACTTAACAGAATTATGTATGCAAATAGAACTTATCAACAATTGCATATCCTTTTCTTTGCTAACAAAAAATAATAGTACGCTGGAATATGGGTAACCTAACTGAGAAATTTCAAAGCTAAAATTTTCTAATTTTTCTCAAATTTTCAAAAATAATTGAATTTCTGTTTTACTTCCATGCATGGTATTTCCATTAGTATTCTCATATTAGTGAACTCAATTTTAGTTAAAATAGGGTTTACAAAATGGATTTCCAACATTTATGTTCTAATTTTTCCCAAGTGATATGTTGTCTGAATTATAACCAGTACAAAATAACTGCAAATTGGCTTAGTCCCTAGGCATTTACTACTTTTATGAGGAATAATTCATCTAAAATTTAAAATGCAAACATGAATACAATTTTCTTCAACATAAATTTTTAAGACTCGTTTTTAAAACAGACACTCAAGTCAAGGTCCATGAATCTTCTCAGTCCAGCAGCACTACCATCTCACACACACCAAAAACAGGCAGATAAAATGCTATGTGTATAACATAAAAGATTTAATGGTCCTAGGTCTGTGTATTTCTGAAATCCATGGTGATCTGTTAATTAATTTGCTGGCTACAGATAAGCATATGGTGATCCAACCCGGTTCATATTTTTTTGTTTCACTGTAATGATTTCATACTATTTTTTCCACTTGCAAGCTGTATGACCAGAGACAAATGCTTGCTCATGATTTAAGTCTGTCCTTTTACTGGCTTTTTGTACAATTTCAAGCCTTTGAGTTTGATTTTAGCAGTGCATTAGTTACTATAGAAACAATGTCTCTGAAGTTTGCAAAGCCTGGTGACATAGCACACTTCAGTAGTCAGGGTATTTTATACATGCCTGCAGACACACGTAGGTTTGTGAACACAGTCATCACCCAGTAATAGGGGTATGATCCCAGAATGCCCAGAGGTACCAAAATCTGCAGATGTGCATAAAAAGGACAGCATTTGCACCTATTACTCACATATTATCTCACGTACTTTAAATCTCTAAATTATTTAAAACCCCAAATGCAGTGTCAATGCGGCATATGTATAGATAGATAGATAGATAGATAGATAGATAGATAGATAGATAGATAGATAGATAGATAGATAGATAGCGGGAGAGAGAGAGAGAGAGAGTGTGTGTGTGTGTGTGTGTGTGAGAGAGAGAGAGAGAGAGAGAGAGAGAGAGAGAGAGAGAGAGAAATCTCTGAGCAATATGCATATTTTAAGGCATGCATAGCTTTAATAGATATGGAGTATATAAACTAATAAAATTATATATAATTAAAATATAATACTTTCCTAAAATCTAATCTTTTGTATTTTAAATTATATATAATTTTATGCATACTTTAAATAATCAAATTCATAGCAAAGACAAAGAACAATTTGCTGTGCATTTAAAACTTAGCACTTTAATATAAAAAAAATCATTACAAAACACGCATATATGCACTGACCACAATTTCAGAACCACAGACTATATTAAAACTGAGGGTACATTCCTTCATTAGATATATCATACAAAGTATTGCTTTTAAATTTATAGGTTTCCAAAATATGTTGTTTAAGAAAAGAATTAATCCAGTTAAAACAAAAATAACCTCAGTCAAAATAAAAACAAATTATTACCAAGTATAAATATTTGACCTATATTTCAAAATATTATTAATGAACTAATTTGGAATTACCTTTAGGCTTTGAAATCATATAATCTATTTTTTCTTTATTATCAGCAGCTAAAGACAAAGGTTCTGCATATACTGACAAAATTATGAATCTCTTTAATGGTAGAAATCAGAAGAAGAATCTTGCAGAAAGAGTTGAAATACACAAAATAGAGATGCTTGTCTTCATGTGATCTCCAGAGACCCTAGAGATCATCATAGTATTCACAGATTTCAGATACATTTCAAGTTTCTGCCAAATCCTCTGTATTGTATTCACCTAGTAGTACTTATATATTTTCAATATTTAATTTTCATATTTGTATGTAATATTCCTTGATCATATAAGTCCCCACTCACCCAGGACCTCTTCGGCATACCTTCTTCCAAATTTCATGTTGTCTATTTAAAACTGAAATAGTCCTAATACACTGAGTCCAGGTAGCATGAGCAACTTACCAGTGGTTCCTGGAAACATTAATTACAAATTGCCTTATCCAAATTTATAATTGGCATAGAGGGGCCTACAGTTAGATGACTTGTTGGCATATTTTATACTGTCTAAACCCTTTCCTATAAACAATTTTATACCCTGAGAAAAATTTGAATATTTTTTTCAAAATTAGTTAAAACATGAAGCAAGAAAAGATACAAAAAAAGGAAAAAAACAACATTCTGATTGGTTCCCTAAAATGATATCTAGTAACCGCTTTCTCCCAGATTGAATCATTCCATTTTGTAGGAAAGTTACTTAAACATGAAGGTAAACAATCTAAAATAGCTTCAAGATGTCCCAGAAACTGAATAGATCCACTAGGCCCCTCCATGCCAGAGTAAGTATAAGGAATACCACAAAGTGACACCATGCAACAAACCTCTCAAAGGAAATTTATTTTGTATCCATATAGTTTGGGAATCTAGTCTATATGGATGCACACCTTCCTAGGCTTAGGCAGGGATGGAGGGGGGAGGTCCTTCGGCTTCCCACATGGCAGGGTACCCCCTGCCCCCTCTTAAGGAAGCAAGGGGAGGGAGGAGGGTTAGTGGGGGAACGGGAGGGAACTGGGAGAAGGGGAGGAAGTGTAAATTTTTTTGAATGAAAAAATAAAAGAATATTTTTTTTAAAAAAAAGAAATTTATTGTGGAGAAACACAAGGTTGCTCTTGCTGCTTTCTCTCAAAGGGAAGAGAGCCAGCAGAGGGCTGGGTGAAAGGAGAGGACTTTTGCAGGGTCTTGGAGCATGTGCAGTGAGCTAGTAGAATAGTGAATAAAGTATGTTATACCATAAGTATAAAAGCTGAGAGACTCCCTCAGACAAAGAAAGAAAGCTGTGCTGCAAAGAAAATTCAGAAAAGCCAAGATGCAAAGAAAGGCTTTTGAAGTCAGAGCAGCTGCCTGGAAGAAACAGAAAGCCACTGAGATCCCTGAAAGAAGTGAAGCAACAGGAAAAGCCACTCTTCAACCTGTTGGTGTGCTCCATGGCCCAAAATTTGTTAGTTCTTACCTGTGGTGCTGTGGCCATTGGTAATGCAACTGTTGTCAAGTCACTTCCGATCCTTTAAGTAACCCCTCACCAATACATCACCAAGTTGGAATTTGCTTGTATCTGTAAATTGATCTGTCATAAGATCCCATTTTCGGATTAGTAGATATGACATGTATGTCATGTCTCCCTAGGAACAGTTCTGTCATATAACATTTAGCAACCAAAGAGGAATATAGTGGAAACAACGATAAGTTTGGGAGTAGTGAATGCATGGTCCTGGCTATGGGTAGCATGTTGTGTGACAGAGGCTGAGAATACTGCACTGCGGTGGGTGCAGGGCTCCACTGGAGGAAATTCTGATAGAGTTGTGCTTTTCTGGATGGTGCATGCTACTGTGCCTTTGTGCTATGACAGTGGCAGCAGAGATCTTTCTGTGACATATGCAACCAAGGCCGAGCCATCATCATTAGATGACAGTCTTCAACTATGTGGTAAGGTGTGGCATGGCTGTTTGATGAGTAGGATCCCCCACGTGAATATGAAGATACTCTGAAAACAGTTAAAGATTCAGAGGAATTTTTCAGTCATCAAGATTACTGAACAAAGGTTGAGAATGACAGCAGTTTCGTGGCTTCTGTTTTGTATAGTTAGAAATGCATCTAAGGCTAAGATAGCAGCTAAGCAGAAACTTGTTTTTATAAAGCAGAAACTTGTTAAGTAAAGGGGCAATTGCAACAAGAAAGGCTGCATCCTCAGTGTCAATCTCTGATTTGGAAATTAAATTAGATAATGAAAAATATGAGAGAGAGAGAGAGGTTACAAAAGCAGTAGAAGATAACAATCAAGTTCAAAATTTAATCAAGAACGTGGGAATCTGTGATTGCAACATATAGATGGGGGCTTTATGATAGTGCAATATAAGAAACTAGGGTGATTATGAAATATACAAATCACTCAAACTACTGGAATTAGGCAAGATTTAAACAAGCAATGAAAGAGCCTGGCACCGTGTGGCTTGTAAGGTCATGGGACATGGGAGCAGATCAATTAAGTCTGGCTGCTGCAGAGGCATGAAAAATGGTAATGCAACTACGAATTTCTCCTCACAGCAAAGAGTACATATCTTAAGGCAGTATAAGGAAAAGTGGCCCTTAATGGACTGGCTTATGAAGTTCCCATAAATACCAGGAACTGAAGGACCATAGAGGATAGGCAGGTGGTATTGAGGCAACTAGTAATAAGAGAAGCTGTGTTTGCATCCCGGCAATCTAAGCCAGATGGAACTATGTCCACAGAGGAGTTAAACAAAGGTTGATCCTGCAAGGACCTCAAGGCTTGTATGGAGCTTTAGAATCTTTGCTGAGTCCTTTGTGGGGTAAGACCTTTATAAGGCAGGAAAGGCTTTGGCAGATCTCAGTGACTTAGACCAGCATGTAAAGAGTGTCCACAAAGTAAAAGAGCAACCCAGAGGAGGTTATTAAGAAAAATCAGAGGAAGATGTCTGCCTGGTTTAGTCTAAGATAAATATGGCAAGATTTGTGTCAAGTTGGACTTCCTAATGGAGGGGGAAATGACAGAAATCCCAATTGAGTGCTGAGGAGCCTCTGGAGGCTGTAGGCAAGGAAAGAATTCGCAGAAGACATCCTAGATAGAAAAATATAAGTGATGATGACCAATCTTGTCAGGGAGTGTTAATCCCCCCAGACCAAGGATGGCACATTTCTCTTCAATAAAATGTTATGCTAGAGATGGAGATGGTTTTCCCAGTCAGGAATACACCAACCATCAGGTATGGTAAATGGGGAGGCTACAGTCATTGTGCCAAGCTAGGGAATCTCTGACCCATGAAGCTAGCAGGGGAAGAAGAGGACAGCAGGGTCACATTTAACTTTGGCCCTGAGTAAGTGTGAGCAGACTGAATCAGGCCCACTGAGTTAAGCAGGTATGAAGAAATTTAGAGAGGATCATTAGAAGAGCTCCATGCTACAGAAACATAAAAACTCAGAGAAGATGACTAAGAATTACTGGGGGCTAATTAAGCTAGCACCTGCTCTCCATGCTTTATACCCAAGCTTGATTTTTGGAAGCAGACATTGATGATAATGGATGGAAACTTGCAGTGCTCTAGTTTGCCTTGCTTATGTTTGACCTAAGCATCTTCTTAGTTGTGAACCTCTGGGATCACCTGACACTTGCCAAGAACAGACGACAACAGACGTTAAGGGTGATTCTTCAAGGTTGTCTGTGCAAGCCCAGTATTTTGTGGGACAGTGGATCAGGGTGTTGCCATGGTCTGTCTATCCTCTGGAAAAAGTTTTGTTATATAGATGGCATAATGTGTTTTGCAAATTTGGACAGCCACTGGAGAGGCAAGCGGTTACAATGGTACTTTCAACTACCTTTCATAACTGGGGATGATTTAATTGAAAGGGAAAATATCTAAAAGGTACTCCACATGGGTAGAAAGGGACATTATCAGAAGCTATAAGGCTGATGAATGAAAATCCCAGGGCCAGAATTAGGATGTTAGCTGCTAGCCAGAAAATTCCTGAATTCCCACAAGCCATAAAAGCTGTGTTTTTGCTGTTGGTTGTATGACAGAACTAGAAGGTAAGACCCTAATGCTAAAGGCATTGCATATGAATGCTTTGACTTCAGGACAAGGAGAAATTAAGGTGGGAATTAACTGGAAACTCTCACCCTGCTGGTTGACTTTTGTAGTACTAGAGGAGGCCATGCAGGATGATGGCACCAAGCTGTGATCAACATTCCAGCTTAGCTTTGGAACTTGCCTGATAAAACACTGACTTGCCAGGAAAGATATGCCTCCTTGGGCAATGGTGCTTGTCTCTCAGGGGTAAGACCTAAAAAGGCTGAAAGGGAGAGCAGATCAGAGCACTGACAGAGACCAGACCTTAGCTTCAGTTCACTAGAATGGGACAGAGCTGAGCAAGTAGGTCTCAGTAAAGCCCCAACTTACGGGTGACCATCATCAAGCCCTACCACCAACAAGCCCCGCTTATTGCTCAGCAGGTCTCCAAAGCCCTTCTGTTGCTTCATCAGGTCCCCAAAGCCCCTCTGCTAGCTCGGCAGACACTCCCCAACTTCAGCAAACTAAAGATAGCTTCCTGTACCCTGTTACCAGGTAGTACCTAACCATTGGCCTCCCAGAGTCAGCTCTCACCAATCAGCTCCCAGACTAATATTTCCTCCACCAATCAACCCCAGATTAACCCCTCCTCTTTGGAATTCCCCTGATTCCACTTAAGGAGCTTGTAGGCTTCTTTGGGGTCATCCTTTTGTCACCCTGATGTTTGAACAATAAAATGCTCTTGTTATGGTATGTGTTGCTGTTGGTCTTCTTTGGGAACTTCTCTCAGAATTTAACAAGACCAACAACATTCCAATTGAATTTAAGGCCCATTCCACAAGAGGGAGGTTATGACTGGGTACTGTAAGCCAGCAAAACAACTACAAAAACAAAAACAAAAACCCAAACAAACAAATAAACAAAAAAATCCCTGTGGCTAAGAAGGTCATAATTCCCAATTGAAGCACAACTTGTATGTTTTGTCTAGATGGATATGATATGCCTATCAAACTGCCTTCTAAAAACATATATTTATGTCCACAGATGAATCACTGCTATTATCAGTCTCCAGTCATCAGAACTGGTGAAGCTCCTGTTACTGTGGCATGGTGGTCCATTACTTAGGCAAAGGTGCACATCTATATTCACCCATCCTCCAATAATCAGCAATCATTTTGGAAGGAAAGAATGTAAGATGCTGAGGAAGAGCTGGAGCACTGTATAACAGATTCCTCCAAGAATGAAACATTCCACCCTGCAAAAGCTCTTGAGCTGGTAGATAAACAACTCAAAATAGCTTCAGGAAGTCCCTGAAATTGACAAGATTATCTAGATTCTTTTCTGCCATATTAAGCAATAAAAGATGAGAATCTCCCTCAGATGGAAGCCAACCAAGCTACAAAGAATACAGAGACCAGATCAGCCACTTAGGAGAAGCACAGAGCAGCAGAGCTGCCTGGAGAAAGTTTAAACCAGAGGCACATGGAAAGCACACTCTCTAACCTGTTGAGTTGCCTCTAGTCTGTGCATTGCGCACTCCAGGCTTTCTTCTTCATGGGCTTTCACCCATGCTGGGATGGAATTTGATTATGAAGCTGTCTTTGAGTTATTTCTGCTCTGTAAGTAACCCTCAACCATATTCCTATAAGCAATCCAATAAAACAAATTGATTTAGGTAGCATCTATACTTTAGTCTGACATGGGATCCCTACCTATGGTGAGTAGACATCAGGAAAACTTTTGTCACACAACATATAGTTATCATAAAATAGATGTAACACAAACAGAGAAAAGGCAAGGTGTACACCACATTCACACTTGGCTCAAGAAGCAATTATGTGAGTAAGATGAGAAGAAAAACACAGGCTTTGGGGTTTATGAGACAAATCTGTTTCTTAACTTCAGTGTGTTTTGTCTACATTAAATTCTCAAACTATATATTGATGCTTACTTGCTTTTTTCTATCTTTACATTATAATGAAAAAAATAAAATTTGTTTGCCCTATATATCATAAATATATTCCCAAAGAGGTAGCTTATTACAATGAGAAAATAATATTAAACCACCTCTCATATTTAGCTAAATTTCTGTACTTAAAGTGTTTCAAAGAGATTACATTCCAAAGGCTCCAAAGTAACATCAAAACAATTTTGTATATATTTCTATTTCTCATTTCTTTAAAATAATATTTATCAGTCACTTCCTTGAATGCCACTTACAACTTATTTTGTGTAGTTTCTAGACATGGGTTATTATTTGTATAAGAAAAGATTTACCTACATCTCAGTCACAGTTCTGACCTGGATTGCACTTCTGACAGATTTGCACAGTCTGGCAGTAAGTACTAGGCACATTTTTTAACACAATAAGGTCCATCTTGTGATCACACAACACCCTTCTGATGCCCATTTTAAGCCTTTTTATTGGAAATTCATTGTATCACCTTAACTGATGTCAAACAAGTAATTATATTATCTTCTATGGTCCAAATTCATGTTTTGCTGAATTTTGATTTCAATTACAGTTCAATTTGTAGTTTGCAAAGTTAATAAAATCTCATTTCATATCAACAGCCTACCGATAATGCAGCTAACCAGTGAAAGTCATCCGTAGAATTTCCCACACATCATAGTTCATTAGACACAAAAAATAACCACAAAAAGGCACTTGTTTATTGACAGTTCCACAAACCATCAGTTAACATTATAGGTACCCTGCAGCCTCCACCAATGTAAAGCTAACAGAAACTCTGAAAAATATAGGAATTAGTGTCTTCAGTCTCTACTTTGAAGCATATGATTCTCTCAAAGTATAGATTTTTGTTTATTTACCTTTTTTGTACCAGTAGGTCAAGCCAGTGAATACTGAATCCACCTGCATTTATTTTCCATTTGCTTATATACCCCAATCCAAAAAAGGCAGAAAGAAGGCAAAAGAGTGCTTTAACATGACACAAAGGAAAAACAAAACAAAGACTTGCTTCAATACTTGAGACATAAAGCCACTATTTCCTGAATTAAGCATTCTGCTTTAGGCAGAAAGGACATGCAGTGACAACACATTAGACCAAGAATCCTGTAGACAGACAATCCCTGGCTTAACCCTCCTGTCTTAAAAATGAAGGAGCAAGAATAGGCTTGAATTCTCCGACCTTTGGTCCAGGTGGAGTGGATCCACCTCTATGAGCCAACTTAATATCCAAAACACCAAGTAACCACACCCAAGGTCAGGATATATTGTTGGTAGCCACTAAAGTCCAACTTTTGTCAATACCTTTGAAAGAGCATGAGTAGGTTTAAGCTCTCTGATCTTCAGTCAAGGTGAAGTGGACCCACTTCTATGAGTCTGCACAGATCCCTCCCTTTTTAATTTATTTAATAAAGCCTGTGCTCTTCTACGGGACAGATGGTTGTGCCTGGCTTGGGTGTGGTCTTCCAATTTCCAGATTTACCTGTCATCAGTACATTCATTCCATCATGTATGTCTTGTCTTATATTGCCTGGGGGAAGAAGATCTTACCCATCATTGACTATTCCAGATTCTATAAATAAAGGATTAAGGGGAAGTGCATCTCTAAGCACTGTGCACCTCTGAGCCAACATCCTGTCAAGAGAGTTCACCAACAACTAGATAATCATATGCAAGCAAATAATGCTTTGCAACATAGATGCTCCTATGGCTACAATATCTTCGAATAAAGGAATGGAGGATGACCAAGATGGGATGACCTTTTTAAATTGGTCCAAGATGCCTTTCACACTTTTTAGCTGTGTCAAAATCCAAATTTGTCTTATTAAACATAATAAATCTAAGGACTTAAAATGTCAATTTTTTTTTCAAACAAGATCTAACCTTTTCTAATCAGTAACACCTTCATAGTGAACTAAAGCAGTTACAAACATTAACAGCTCAATATCATAATTCTGATATGGAGATTAACAATAAACACACAATTTGTCAAATCACAAGTCTCTTAAATCTATTCTAATCAAAAGACAAGAAGAGGTTTTTGTAATGGATGAGTCTTTTTTCTCTTCTATAGTCCAATTGTATTGCTGCTTTTAACTTTCAAAGATAAATTCATACTGTCGCAGCCTCTGAGTAAAAAGCAATTAGTTGTTTCTTTGACAGTGTCTAAGAATTTTATGTCTTATTTTAAAATCACTTTATAATCCCTGAAACTTTACTAAAATTTGATTCTAGAAGAATTATAGTTTTACCCTTCCATTGGTCATCATAACAAAATTTCAAGAAGGGAAAAGTCATAAAGCACTGCTAAAAAGCTTTGTATGGTTGATGAATAGAAACTACAGTCCTCTAAAAAATAAAAGTTTGGGTAATGTGAAGTTTAAAAATTGTGTATTCTAAATCCACATACATAATTATGATTGCTAGTATTAATTATCAAATTGACACAACCTATATTATTCTGGCCAGAGAGTCTTAATAGGGAAATGTCTATATTAGGTAACTTATGGTCATGTCAGAGAGATTGTCTCAGCCTGATTTATTGATGTAGGGAAACTAAACTCACTGTGGGCAGAAAAAAATCCCTACATAGAGGGTTATGAACTGTGTAAGTGGAAAGTGAAGCTGGGCAGATACAAGCTAACAGGTGAGGATGTGTGCATTCATCTTTCTCTGTTCTTGATGTGACTAGCTGTTTGAAGTTTCTGCCTTGAACTTCCTACAGTGATTTTTCTGTAATCTAGGATTGTAATCCAAAATAAAGCCCCTTCTTCCCTAAATTCCTTTTTGTGTTTTAGTATTTATCAAAGCAATATAAACAAAACTGTTGCTCCTCCTAAGGTAGACAGCCACCTTATGTTTTGAGACAGAGTTTCTTACTAAATGTCGGGCTTGCCAAATATACTAGGTTAACTATCAGAAAAACATGCCAAATATCTTCTTTTTACTGTCTCTTCCCCCCAGCAAAGGGTAACAAATGTGTCCCGCAGGGTCTACACTGAGTGTTAAGAATTGAACTGGAGTCTGCATCATGCATAGTAAGCATTTTATTGAGTTATAACTCTAGCCCTACTTTCTAAAGTTTAAGAAATCAAGGCTATTAAGGAAATGGACTCACCTCAAAAAATATGTGTGTTCCACAATTATATAAATGCAAGCTTACTTGCACACACACATACACACACTCAAATACCCAAATCTTGTATGCCTTCATTCACTTTCTCTTTTCAGGAATAATCGTCTCCTTTATATACTGAACCATCCAAACAATTGCATCTAAGTATATTTATGTGAAGCAAACCCATTCCTTCACTACAAATTGTTGACTCATAACACAAAAACGTATACCAGCTTGGCATAACATTTCTCCCCATGAAGATAAAGCTAACTGTGAATCAGTATAATCTCAAACTCATGGTTCTCAAGAATAAAAAGAAATAAACATGAGGTTCTTACAGGTAGTAGTTGTTTTCCTCTTTTTTTATTTTTTTATTTTTTTCTTTTCATCTTTTTATTGCTTAAAAAAATACCAATCCAAATTCCCACTCCCTTCCCTCCTCTCCTCCTCCCCTCCTCCCAGTCCCTCCCTCTCCCTCCAAAGACCCTCCCCCCACCCCTGCAACCTTAGGGATCTGTCATGTATCCCTTCCTGTGGAAAGTCCAAGGCCCTCCCTACTACATCTAGGTTGAGCAAGGTTTACATCCAAAGAGACTAGGATTCCATGAAGCCCGTATATGCAGTAAAGAAACATCCCAGTGTTACTATCAGTGACCCCCTCAGTCTGCCCCAGCTGTCAATCCCCCTTCAGAGGAGCTTGGTTGTTCGCATGCACGTTCACTCCCAGTCCAGTTGGAGTTGGTGAGTTCCCATTAGTTCAAGCAAACTGTCTCAGTGGATGACCCCCTCAAGGTTGTCCGCTCTCTCCATATCTCTTCAACATAGTTCTTGAAGTTCTACCAACAGCAATAAGACAACATAAGGAGATCAAGGGGATTCAAATTGGAAAGGAAGAAGTTAAACTTTTGTTATTTGCATATGACATGATAGTGTATATAAGTGACCCCAAAAACTCTACCAGAGAACTCCTACAGCTGATAAATACCTTCAGTGAAGTGGCAGGATACAAGATCAACTCAAAAAAAATCAGTAGCCCTCCTATACACAAAGGATAAGGAAGCTGAGAGGGAAATCAGAGAAACATCACCTTTCACAATAGCCACAAATCACATAAAATATCTTGGGGTAACACTAACAAAGGACTTGAAAGACCTATTTGACAAGAACTTTATGTCTTTGAAGAAAGAATTTGAGGAAGATACCAGAAAATAGAAAGATCCCCCATGCTCTTGGATAGGAAGGATCAACTTAGTAAAAAAGTGGCAATCTTACTGAAGGCAATCTATAGATTCAATGCAATTCCAATCAAAATCCCAACACAATTCTTCACAGACCTTGAAAGAACGATACTCAACTTCATATGGAAAAGCAAGAAACCCAGGAAGCCCAAACAATCCTGTACAACAAAGGAACTGCTGGAGGCATCACCATCCCTGACATCAAGCTCTAGGAAGGAAATGTAAATTTTTTTGAATGGAAAAAAATAATGGAATATGGGAATAAAAAGAAGGAGACCTTTAAATAGGAAGTGAAAGAAATTTAAAAAATCTCTCAAAGAAACCCAAGAAAAAGCAACCAAAAGGTGAAGGATATACTTCAAGACTTGAAAACTGAAATAGAGGTAAAAAAGAAAATACAAACCGAGCAAAGTCTGGAAATGGAAAGTCTGGGTAAATAAACAGGAACTACAGAGACAAGTATAACTAACAGAATACAAGAGATAGAAGAAAAAATCTCGGGCGCTGAAGATACTGTTGAGTAAATAGACTCATTGGTCAAAGAAAACATTAAATCCGACAAATTCTTAACACAAAACATTCAGGAAATATGGGACACGATGAAAAGAACAAACCTAAGAATAATAAGGGTAGAAGAAGGTGAAGAAATCCAGCTCAAAGGCAAAGAAAATATATTCAACAAAATTATTGAAGAAAACTTTCCCAACCTAAAGAAGGATATCAAGAAGCCTACAGAACACCAAATAGACTGGATCAAAAAAAATCCCCTTGCTATATAATAATCAAAACACAAAACATACAGAATAAGGAAAGAATATTGAGAGCTGCAAAGGAAAAATTCAAGTAACATATAAAGGTAAACCTATCAGAATTACACCTGACTTCTCAGTGGAAACCATGGAAACCAGAAGGTCCTGGATAGATGTACTGCAGACAATAAAAGACCATGGATGCAAGCCCAGACTACTATACCCAGCAAAGCTTTCTTTCACCTTTGATAGAGAAAACAAGATATTCAATACTAAAAACAGATTTAAACAATACGTATCCACAAACCCAGCCTTACAGAAAGTACTAGAAGGAAAACCTAAACCCAAGGAAAATAACTATACCCACAATAACACTGACATCTGATAACAGCCCCCCCCCAGCATAACCCAAAGAAGGGAAACACACAAACACTATTACTGTAATATAACCTGAGTTAACAACCACTGGTCATTAATATCGCTTAATATCAATGGTCTCAATAAACCTATAAATAGACACAGGCTAAGAGAATAGATACGAAAAGAGGATCCAGCATTCTGCTGTGTACAGGAAACATGTCTCAACCTGAAAGACAGACACTACATCAGAGTAAAGGGTTGGAAAAAGGTTTTCCAATCAAATGGACCTAAGAAGCAAGTGGGTGTGGCTATCCTAATATCTAACAAAATTGATTTCAAACTAAAATCCATCATAAGAGATGGAGAAGGACACTTTATACACATAAGAGGAAAAATTCATCAAGATGAAGTCTCAAACCTGAATATCTATGCCCCTAATACAAGAGCATCCATATATGTAAAAGAAACATTACTAAAATTTAAATTACACATCAAACCCCATACACTAATAGTAGGAGATGTCAATACTAATCTCCAGACAAGGACAGGTCAACAAGAGAGAAACTTAACAGAGAAATAAGAGAACTAACAGATGTAATGAATCAAATGGACTTAATAGACATATTTAGAACATTCCAACCAAACAAAAAGAATATACCTTCTTCTCAGCACCTCATGGAACCTTCTCTAAAATTGATCCCATACTTGGTAACAAAGCAAACATCCACAGATATAAAAAAAATTAGAGTACTCCACTGTGTCTAATCAAATCACCATGGAATAAATTTAGAATTCAACAACAATACTGCTCACAGAGAGCCTACAAATTCAGGGAAACTGAACAGACAACTACTGAACTACCCTTGGGTCAAGGAAAAAAAATAAATTAAAACCTTCCTTGATTTCAGTGAAAATGGAGGCACAACATATCCAAATCTATGGGACACTATGAAAGCAGTGTTAAGAGGAAAGTTCATAGCACTAAGTGCCCACATAAAGAAAATGGAGAAAGTTCACATCAGACCTAACAGCACACCTGAAAGCTCTAGAAAAAAACAAAGCAGACTCAAACAAGAGGAGTAGAAGAGAGGAAATAATCAAATTAAGGGCTGAAATCAACAAAATAGAAACACAGAAAATCATACAAAGAATCAACTAAACAAAGAAGTGTTTCTTTGAGAAAATCAACAAAATTGACAAAACCCTTATCCAAACTAAGTAAAAGGCAGAGTGAGAACATCCAAACTAACAGAATCAGAAATGAAAAGGGGATATAACAATGGACACTGAGGAAATTCAGAGAATCATTAGGTCCTACTACAAAAACCTGTACTCCACAAAATTGGAAAATGTAAAAAAAAAAAAAGGGACAATTTTTTTAGATAGATGCCATCTAACAAAATTAAATCAAGACCAGGTGAGCAATCTAAATAAACCTATAAGAGGCGAGAAGATAGAAGTGGTCATCAAAAACCTCACCCCGCAAAAAAAAAAAAAAAAAAAAAAAAA